>CM053792.1:776000451-776227951 GCA_028749045.1 Cupressus sempervirens
AACAAATTTCAACCCATTTGTTGGAGTCCTGTAGAGGAATCAATATAAACCTTGGGAAAACTCTAACTATAGCTGCTATTTCTCTTGGCCCCCATTTGTTATCTCCTCTTTTTTTAGGATTGTAAATCCAAGATCTTGCTACATCAATTAATGTTATGCCTTCCATACAAAGGGGTCTTGATTTATAACCTTGTATAAAATATTTTGTATGATCTTCCTCAGTATTCTCTATATTAATTGTTACAAGCTTGAAAACTTCACATGAAACATTTTGATTAACAAACTTTCTCCTAGACACTCCACCAATGGAAGCTCTAACAACATATGACATGTTTCTTGAGCTCCAATGTCTCTTTCTAGAATTTTTTCTGTGAGAAGCTTTTTGCATGCCCTTGTTGCAAGATCATCCAAATTTTCCAAGTTTGATAAACGCATCAACATTTGATAATATGTTTAAGAACTTCTTTCAACTTTTGAAGCATACTGTGCAATATAGTTGATAACTGTATGTCTAGAAAGTATGGGTTGCCAATCAACATTAGCTCTCTAGAGCTACAAGATGTGTCAATTATGTGTGTTAACTCTATCATCATTTCTCGCTAGCTCAAATTTTTTTTCACCAATTTCTGTATCCTCATATAATCTAGACCCACCCAAATTGACTGGCCAAGGAGCATTATACCTGGGAGGGATAAAGTTATAAGTTTGTAATGATGCACCTAAATAGTTTATGTATTATATGGACAAAAAAATTTAAATTCACACAACAATTACCTACAAACCATTCTGCCTCTCTTTTTACGTAAGCATGCACCCTCCTTGCAGACAGGGTGTCTTTCGACACAGTTCAATATCTCTTCATAGTCCTAATCAATATCCATCTGTGCTAGTTGTGCAGTATCTTTGAGAGATGGATGTTGACCAAAATGTTGAAAAGCCTAAAAATATTTGTAGACATTATCATTAGTTATTAATAAAATTTGTGCTTAAATAAAGTTTTAAGAATCATCACATAGTGAGATATGGCATCATATAATTGAAAACATACCTGTATATTTCTTTGGTGCACATCATGTCTAGGATTCCATGCATGAATAATAGAATGAAAATATCTTTCAGCACTTTTCCTCTCTTCCTCATTTGCCCAATCAATAGTGTTCATGTTCAGTACTCCTTCCAACCATAGGAATCCATGCACATGAGGTGAACCTCGGTGTTGCCACTCATATCTACACCAAAATTCTTTTACTTTCATTCCCTTTTGAAGTATTTCTTTTCTAAGCATTGTATGTCTGAGATGCATGTAATGTGCAACAATGTGAGGATAGTCAATGATATTTTGTCTTCTCCATTTTTGAGCCTCCTGTGGATCACTTGGTGGTGTCCCGGGCATTAATGCATATAAATCAGGCCACTGCATGTCTGCTGCACTTAATGTAAAAAAAATTGTTGGAGTTCCTACTTGGTCAAGCAAGTCTATCAATTCTCCTTTGCATTTAGCCCAATATGACCTTGTGCCTCGTAGACTTGTTCCAAACCTCATCAATCTACTAGCCAAATTACTACGTGGCATAGTCTCCATGTGTTCACATAACTCATTGATTGTAATTGGTAAATCTTGTAAATTCCTTTTTACAAATACAATTGATGAACTTTGCGCATGATGTTGCATTATCATGTTTGTCATAAAATACCTGAACCTTGGATGTTTACCAAAATGATGATCCCTATACCGAATCAAATTCTTAGCGAATTCATGAAGATAAACTTGCTTTATTCTTGGTTCTAACCAATCACATCTTCCATCAGGAAACAATGTTGGAAAAGCCATATCAAACAATCCCGACATAACATATTCATTGATAGGAGATGCACCTATAGAGGCCATTCAATTAATTGAGATGGAATTGAATCAGGATTGTTCACCCATGCATGAATTAATTCCATTTCTCTATGAGCATTGGGTGGTCGAGAGGCCATAGATGTAGTATGCTCAAGTATATTACCTTCATGTACCTCCATGAGTGGACCAACAAAAATTACCTCATTTGCATCAGAATCAAACTCCATCTGCACTGTCTTCAACCCATTAAAAATATTATCATCAGAATTTTGGGTCAACTCATTGAGAGCACCTTCATCGATTGTAACATCTGCATAAAAGGGGTCATTTTATATTTTGTACCTCAATGCTCTATACACACAGTCGTTATTTACAGTAAAGTTATAACTGGTGCCACGTTGATCCTATCTACGAACAATAATTATGGGCAACTTGTCAATCGAATGTGGTAAAATTTTGAATACTTCTTCTACATGTTGGGGAAAACATATAGTGTGTCCCTTGTACTTGTATTGACCACCAATTGGATGTGTAACTTGAAGTATAGGACTAACATGTGTAATCAACATCTCTTCAACTTAGGTCAAATTTGCAAGCACTTGTGGCTAAGACCCAGGATCCATATGGTTTAGAGAAGAAAATCTATGAATACCTGTCTCTTTTCGACACTTGTTACATATAGGACCTTCAGAAGTATGATAAAATTTCATAAAAAGATATGATTCTTGACAAACATGACACATATTTGGAGTCTTCAAACTATCTAGTTGATGTCTAAATTGCATCTGAAATCTTCTAAATTCACTATCAAGAAGACCATTTGGGTTTGCAACATTTTCCATAGTTCCTTCAACACCATCATTCATTCTCAAACAATTTCCATGCTGTGGGGTTGCAGGAACTCTTTCTACTGAGCTAGAATTTCCATGTTCAATGTCTAAATGAATATTTTCATTACATTTTTGGTTGTAACTTTCAGTTCCTTGGGCATCATTTACTTGATGGTCATGTTCTAGTTCATTTTGAAGGAGGATGTGTGGACTATTTTGACGCCATCTATTTCTTTCTACATTTCTTCCATCTCTATGTTGGATTTCCAATTCTTCCAGTGTTTCTTGAACCATTCTCCTAGCACATCTCTCTCTATCAACTTGGTTACGCATTGTCCTTTGTGCCTCTATCTGAGCTTCTATCATTTGTTCTTGTATGCATGAATATGCGGCCTATGCTATCACACACACTTCAAAATGGTCATTGTATGCAGAGTCATCCCAGAATGAACATTGGATTGTTCATCTGAAAATCTGCCAACAAGGCAACCTATTGCTTTCTATCTAAAGGGAATTTCTTGTTAGATATCCTCAGATTTGAGGTGTTAAGTAACTAGACCCTCTAAGAATGAAGGATTTAAGAAATGAAATTAATCTATATGATTGTGCAGATTAATATAGAATGAGAAATGCATTCTAATCTAGGAACAAGTAAAGGAAACTAGATTAATCATATGCATATTATGCTAAATGAAATTAAGCTAAGGATGCAAATGTATGTAAAATATGAGCAAATGTGAGAAAATGTGAGTATGAATTCCAGTAGCAATTTGATGCAAATTATAAATTCATCCTCTCTCAAAATGAAGAGATGAGGGTCTCTTAAATGGACTTTCCTAGAATCCATCAACGGTTGAGATCGATTTCAATCAACGGTCAGGATTGAAAATGAAGTTCAGTCATAAAGGAAGATTCCCAAACTAAAGGGAGTTAACTGATTTAATTTGAGTAGAATAAGGAGTTAACTAATTTAATTCCTTTTTGATCAATAGTGAACTGGAAATTTTCCTTTTTGAACTGAAGAGAGATTTTGGTGAGATATTTAATTTAATAAAATGAGATATACTCTCATAATTACCTTTTCTATTTAATTAAACAATCTTTTAATTAATTAGAGACACTTTTCTTATTTAATTAAATAACTTCATTTAATTAATTATGAATGGCTTTCCATTTAATTAAATAATTTTGTTTAATTAATTAGAAGTAAGATCTCCATTTAATTAAATAATTTTTTTAATTAATTAAAATAGGCACATTTATTAAATTAAATAAATTTAATTCCGTGGTACATTAGCCTTAGGAGATTAATTTAATTTAATTAAAGTGTAAATACTTTAAATTAAATTAAAATGTAATCAGTAGGTTTAATGTGACTAATATGAGTCAATACTATAGGAATTAAATAAAGAGTATGATGAATGCAGATTTAGGTTTTCTACATTTGACAATTAAGTCAAGTCGCGAGTAGCAAAATGAGAATTTGCCTAGTGAAATAGGAATTTAGAATTGATTTAGAATAGACCAAAATTCGTTGAGATGGCAATGAGCCAATTTTGGGGTATTACATTTTGCCCCTCTTTGAATGAATGTGCAAGAAGCACGTTCAATTCAAAGAAAATCAAAAAGTATGATGCGCAGATGAGATTGGTTCCGAAGTTGATGACACAGAGACCAATTGATAAGCTTTTAAGGACTACTTCTAGAACAGACCTTAATCCCAAGGAATCCAAGTAGAGCACCTGGATACCTAAGATTGGGAGCATTTAGAAGACTATCTCTAGAACGGAGTGTAATCTTTAAGGATCCAAACAGAATGTCTAGATACCTAAAATTGATAAGCATTTAAAAGGTTTCTTCAGAACGAAGTTTAACCTTTAAGGATCCATATAGAACACCTAGATACCTGACAGTAATAGCATTTAGAAGACTATCTCCAGAGTAGAGTGTAATCTTCAAGGATCCAGATAGAACACCTAGATACCTAAAATTGATAAAAGATAACAAGGTCCAATCATGAGTCATAGAATCATCCCCAGAACGAGGCTTGATCCTTAGGAGAAGGGGTTTAGACTATCCCAATACCTGTCTATCGAACTCTGAGAAGAGTTGTTATAAGGTTGATCAATTGATGAAAAGATAAGATAGGTAGCAAAGATGCCAAATAGAAGGGAACAAGATGCCCCGAGTGATGAGGAACAAGATGCCTCGAGTGATGAGATGGGAACCAGATGCCCCAAGCAATAGGTATTTAATGATGTTTAATCATCCTGCCCCCTCAGGAGCGAAATCGAAAGATGACACACTAGAAATATGATTTGAAGCAGTATATCATGAGATATAAGAAAAAATTGAGATTCAGCAGAATATAGAAGAGACCAGAATGATCGAAAGAAGATTTTGGGTTGATTTGAAATGATTGCGAAGTCGCAAAGACCAAGCTTGACCAAATGTTGATGAGATTTAGTCACAGTTGACTGGAGTTGACTATTTTCAAAATGAATTTTGAAAATATGGCTAATGTAAAGTTGAAAGGATTCCAAGAATCACAAAGTATCAGAAAGATTTGGGCTACACAAGCGTTCGATCGCATCGGTCCCTAAAATTTTTAAATGCATTTTAAGCCACTTAAGTGTGTTAGATTTTGAATTCAATCCTGAAAAATGGGTTCAGAGCAACCAAAGTAGCCAAGAGGGTGATTAATCAATCATTTGTGCAGTTCATGAAAGAACATGATACTTTGAAGAAATCAGCAATCCCTCATCAAAGAAGGTGAAAATAGATTTGCAATTGAATCGCATGCTTATGCAAGTGAAGTATGTAATGCAAGACTATGTTAAATGCAACCCTAGGTCTGGTTACCAAGCCTCAATATTTAATCATCACCGGATATAAAATAAAGCTCGTATGTTATAGAATTCCCACTGACATTACAATCATGGAAATATGAATATAACATATGTTATTGGTTTGTCGGGATTAAATGTAAGCATTCGAGGCACATGAAGCTAGAATGACTAGAACATTTGTCTCTTTTAATGTAGCAAGTTAACATAAGCATCAGAGCATAAACACTCGGATGACTTGAATGTTGCTTGCATGATAGGCACACCAAACACACGAGAGATCCCTCTTATGCTAAGTATTCAGTATTCATTCTGTCTGCAATGACCCTTGCATTCATAACCTGAGACAGAAGTGTGCTAAATATACTCGCAGTGACCCATATGTTCACTTAATAGGACGAGTATCAGTATGTACTATAGCATGAGGAGTTCACTCCAAAAAACAAGGAGAAGAACCAATTTTATTGATGTATCTGTATAAAAGGAGTCGAGGTACACAGGGCCATCCAATAAGAGATGGAGGCTCTTATAGTGGACACCCCTTTTATAGGAATGTATCAACTTGTTGGAACTAAACCACAGACAGAAAGCCAAGAAAAGATCATGCCCCTAGTCGTTACTTCTCTAGTCGAAGATGACATCATCGAGTTGCTTGAGGAGATATGATAAAGAAAAACAAAGAAAACAAAGAAAATGCTCAGCATATCCAAAAAAGTATATCATTTTTGAGTTCATTTTTTTGGATTGATGTCAAGTGTCAGTGTCCAAAATATGTTTGAAAGAAATCTCTTTAGTAGGGTGACAATAGTAGGCAGACGCAGTCAGAACGACTGGTGATTGAGGTCAAAGAGGAATCTTCATGATGAAGAACCTAAGAAGGATTGAGCGATAGTAAACAGACATAGCCAGGATGACTGGTGACTGATGCAAGAGAGAGATCTTCCATAAAGGAATCTGGAGACATAACCTGAGCAACAGTAGGCAGACACAGCTAAAACAATTGGCGACCATTGTGAAAGAGATTCTATGAGGAGAATCTAGAAAAAGTAACACTTGCAACAGTAGGCAGACATAGTGAGAACCACTAGTGACTATTGCAAAGGATATTCTATGAGGAGAATCTCAAAAAGAGTGACACTAGTGATAGTAGGCAAATGAAGTGAGAACCATTGGTGACTGTCGCGAAGGAGATTCTATGAGGAGAACCTTAAAAAGAGAGTGACAGTAGCGACAGTAGGAAGACACAGTGAGGACCACTGGTGACTGTCACGAAGGAGATTCTATGAGGAGAACCTCAAAAAGAGTGACACTAGTGACAGTAGGCAGATGCAGTGAGGACTACTGGTGAGTATCACGAAGGAGATTCTATGAGGAGAATCTAAAAAAGAGTGACACTAGTGATAGTAGGCAAATGCAGTGAGAACCACTGGTGACTGTTGCAAATGAGATTCTATGAGGAGAATCTCGAAAAGAGTGACACTAAGGGGGGATGCCCCTGAGCTATGACAAGACTCAATCCATGGATACATGAGTAGAAAGCAGGAAAGCAGGAAAGTAAAAGTGACTATACAGAAAGCCTGAAGGTACGCTACAAGATGAGGCATTGGGAACAAGAGGTGCCTATTTACCAGGTTTTCACCTTCTTGGAAAGTTTTTTCTTTTTTTGCTACCATGATGCTTGTTTCCAAGTTTTCATCAATGGCACTATTTTTGTTTTTCAATTTTTTTTGTATTTTTCTTTTTTTGATTTTTTTTTTTTGGTGTTACCAAGGTGCCTATTTGCTAGATTTCCACCAGGGTAACAATTTTTTCAGGACTTTTTTTGATTTTTTAGATTTTTTTTAGGACATATAGATATGTATAGAGAGCTTGCTGAGATTAAATCAACTATAAAACCGCTTCAAGTGGAGAGTGTTGACAGGCTCTTTAAGCACTTCTCCTTCGATCGTGGAAAGCTGATAAGCGTTAGATCCATATACTACAGTGATGATGTACGAACCTAGCTAGTTTGGTTCAAACTTTCCCTTTTGCACTCATTGTTGTTGATTCTTAGGGTTCTCTCTTAGGACGAGGTCACCCAGCTAGAAGTCACGTGGCTTGATTCTCCGATTGTAGCTTCGTGTCATTCTTTGTTGATATGCTCGTAGATGATCACATGCCACTTGTCATCATTCATCCAGTAACACAAGCTCTTGAAGCCGAGCTATCCTATAGTCATCATCAGTGATAAGGCCTTTCATGTAGATTCTCAAGGTAGGAATCTCGACCTCTATTGGAAGCACAACATCCGCCCCATACACCAACGCAAAAGGAGTCATTCCCGTTGGAGTTCTAATGCTTGTCCTATATGCCCACAGGGCTGGGTTGATCTAGAGATGCTAGTCTCTCCCTAACTTACTGACTGTGCGATGAAGAATTTTGAGGATTGCCTTATTGGATGCCTCAGCTTGGCCATTACCCTGGGGGTAATAAATGGAAGACCAATGTTGTGTGATCTTGAATTTCTTGCACAGTTCCTTGAGGTCTTTATTCTTGAACTGTCCTCCATTGTCAGTAATGATTGAGGATGGTACACCATATCTACAAATGATGTAGTTTGTGATGAAAAGCGCTACAATTTTTCCATCAGCAACTGTGAGAGGGACTGCCTCTACCCATTTTGTGAAATAATATGTAGCCATGATAATGAACTTATGTCCATTGGAAGAGGTTGGGTGAATCTTCCCGACCAAGTCAAATGCCCATTATTGAAATGGCCATGTTGTAGTAGAGGGAATTAGCTCTTTGGCTGGAGCATGAATGAGATTCTCCTGTAGCTGACACTGCTTGCAGGACCTAGCATACTTAACAGCTTCTTTCTCCATTTTAGGCCAGTAGTAACCAGCACGAAGGAGTTTGTGAGCTAGTGTCAGGTCATTGGAATGAGATCCACAAATGCCCTCATGAACGTCAATTAATGCGCATTTGCACTTGTCAGATTCTAAACACCTAAGGAGTGTTCCGTTGAGACCTCTCTTATATAGATCGTCAGCAATAATGACATAATGTGAAGCATTACGGATTAGGTAATGTTTCTCATTCTAGCTCAGACTTTCTAGAATGGTTTGATTACGAAGGTAGGAATAGATGTGATGGTAGCGGGATGATTCTTGCCCTATAATAAAATAGATCATCCTAGAATCAAGTGTGTCATAGGCTGGGTAGTGTAACACTTCCACCAAGAACTCATGTCAGAGATCATTTTCTAGCATTTGTAGCAGGGAGGCCAGAGTGGCCATGGCATCAACCACTTTATTATCTGTGTGTGGAACTTGTCGAAAGGTGATGTGTGCAAAATACTTCATCAAGTCATCAACCATGCATTTGTAAGGAATTAGTTTCTCATCCTTTGTTTGATACACATCATTTACTTGGTTGATAACAAGCTAAGAGTCACCGAAGATGTCTAACTGATCTACTCTCCATTCAGCTACAATTTTCATACCATTGATCAAAGCTTCATATTCAGCAATGTTATTTGTACAAGGAAACATAATCTTGTATGCTTTGGGCAATGAGTATCTCTGTGGTGTAATGAAGAGTAATCCAGCAGTTGATCCTTGTTGTGTGAAGGACCCATCGAAGAACATAACCCATATATGGTGAGTGAGTGTAAGAATTTACTCATCTGAGAAATCAATGTTCATTGGTAGAAGACTTTGTATGGGTGCCTCGGCCAGCTGGTCTGCAATTGCCTGTCCCTTTATAGCTTTGTGTTCAACATATTGGATGTCAAACTCACTTTGTATCATGAACCATTTAGCCAATCTTCCTGTGAGAGATGCCTTACTGAGCAAGTACTTTAATGGATCTATTTTAGCCACAAGCCATGTAGTGTGGGCAAGCATGTAGTGTCTCAACTTCTGGGAAGCAAAGACAACTGTCAAGCAAGCTTTCTCAATAATACTATAGTTTTTCTCATAAGAGACCAATGTTTGGCTCAAGTAATAAATAGCTCTTTCTTTTTTGTCATTGTCTTCCTGAGCCAATAGGATTTCCAAAGATGTTTTAGTGGCTGAAATGTATAAAAGCAAAGACTTCCCATGCATAGGAGGCATCAGGATTGGTGGATTGACAAGATATTGTTTGATCTATGTTAAGCTTTGCTTACAATCCTGGCTCCAATTGAATTTCACACCCTTATGTAAGGTCTTTGTGAAGCATTGTGATTTATCCATGAATTGTGAAATAAACCTACGAATAGATTGAAGCCTTCCCTATAGTCCTCTCATCTAACTGATGTTCCGAGGTGGTGGCATGTCCCTTATTGCTTGTACTTTTTTTGGATCTACTTCAATTCCCTTTGCAGAAACAATATATCCCAACAATTTTCTTGATGTGACACCAAATGTGCATTTCTTAAGATTGAGCCAAAGACTGAATTTTTCCATACGATCTAGGATGGGACCCAAATCTTGTAGATGAGTATTGCATTTAGCACTTTTGACCAAGGTATCATCAATGTAGTCCTCCATGGTTCTATGCATCATGTCATGGAAAATTGTAGTAACAGCCCATTGATATGTAGCACCAGCATTCTTTAAACCAAATGGCATCACATTCCAACAAAAGGTTCCCCATGCACATGTGAAAGTCATTTTCTCTTGGTCTTCTAGCGCAATTTTTATCTAATTGTATCCAAAAAAACCATCCATAAGTGAGTACATCTCATAGCCAGCCATCATGTCTACGATCATATCAATATTAGAGAGCGAAAAGTCGTCTTTAAGACATGCCAAGTTAAGATCACGAAAGTCTATACAAACTCTAATAGATTTATCATGATTGGAAATAGGAACAATATTGGATATCCATTCAGCATAATCAATTGCATGGATGAAACTAGCCTTTAGAAGTTTCTCCAATTCGGCTTTGACAAGCAATGCAACATGAGGGTGCATTTTTTGAAGCTTCTGTTTAACCAGTTTGATGCCTGGTCCTATGGACAAGTGATGGATGATAAGATCAGGATCCAATCCTAGCATTTCAAAATATGTCCAGGCAAAATTTATTTTCTTTTCCTTGAAAAAGGTAATGAATTGTTCCTTCTCTTCAAGTGACAGTGACTGCACCAGATATATCACATGATGATGTTCTTTAGTGCCCAGGTTAATTGGTTGTGTCAGCTCTATTAACACTGATGATCTCTCCTGAAAGTGACTAGGAAGGACATCAAATATCTCATTTGCGAGCACCTCAGAGAGGTTTTCACCCTTGGATACATCTTTTGTTTTTACTTTTTTGGGATCCGACATTGCCACAATGTGGTTTTCACCATCAGACCTCTTGCATTTTTTCCTTTTAATTGTGTGACTGAGATATTTGATGTTAGTCTCAGTCATGTTGATACTCTGCTCATTGGTGGAAGACATTACAGGTTCGATAGCATTTAGGTAATAGGTGAGAGCATAGTCATTCTGGAATGTGGGGACTTTGTTAGATGCATTGGAGTTCCAATCTATAAGCTTGGGATATGTGAGTGAGAGAGTAGTGGCTGGTTCAATTGCATTCACAGTATAGTCATTAAGTGCCTAGACCAGCAATTTGAGACCTACAGCGACCTCATCCACAGGTGTATTCAAACACCTCGAAATACTAACATCAGGAATTGATGAGTCTACGACACTAGTTGGATCAGACCCCCGTGACCTAACCCTAGATGTTTCACCCACTTTGATTCAATTTTCATAGACATGCACTTGGTCAATGTCTTTATCAATAGTCACCTTTGAAAGATTGTCAAACTCATATTCATGAGAATCGGTGCTACATGGTGAGAGACAATAGAACTCCTCAATAGTGATAGGGACATACTCTCCTTCAACCTCTGGATTCTTACACAAATACTCAATACAGCATGACTGACTAGATTCTCCCTTTTCTAAATGATATTTGGGTTGCTCAGTATTCTCCTCAGAAGAATCACTAGTATCATCCAAGGTGCTAACACGTGCCATAAAGTCATCTGGCTCAGCAAAGAACTTAGCGAGATCATAAGGAATAGGATGAGGGTAGGAATCCTCATCATCTGATTCTTCCTCTTAAGTATCTGACTCAGTTTGTGACTCATTTTTAGATGAACTCTCAGGTTTTGGGATGAATTGATTTGATCCCATATGGAAAGGGACCTTCTTAAACCCTAGGCCAGTTGTATCACTGTTGCTTCGAGCTTTTTCTTTGATAGGATCAATTAGGCCATTGTTATTGCACCCAATAGGGCCAGTTACCTTGTAAACAAAATGCTTCATAAGCCTAAGACCAGGTCCATATTTCTTAGGAGTGATTTCTCGAGCTTGTTCTGTTAGGTCCACTGGAGCCTCTTCTTTGTAAAGCCATGCAGCAATGGCTTTGTTTTCACTTTCATCTTCTAAGAGAACTGTAGCCTTAACGAAAGCACCATTATACTTGGTTTGAGGTGTCAGCACGAACATATTCTTTGCCTCTGAGGGTCTCCCAAAATGTCGAGGGGACTCTGGGAGAGATGTTAATGATAGCACTGGTTCAATGTGGTACTCTCCCATACTAATTTCTTTCAATTTGAATGACTGCTCAATTTGTTTCAGCTTATTGTCATGACAATCGGTAGACTCACAATTAGCAGGGATGAAAGTTTTAGCAGCTTTGAGCATATTGTAGGTGTAGCTAGTAGTGGCAGGAATAGTGACTTCGAAACCATGAAATGGGAATTTGATGCATTGGTGGTATGTGGATGGCACAACGCGCATCTCATATATCCATGGCCATCCCAACAAAATGTTGTAAGCTAAGGGAATGTCAAGCACCTGATAGGTGACATCCCTTTCGACAGGACCGACATGAATTGGTAAAACCACAAGACTTAGTGACTTTCGTTCCACTTCATCGTATGCTTTAATAGTGATCTTTCGTCGAGGATCAATAGAGTCCTCAGAATAATCTAATTGTCTAAGCAGAGCAACAGAAACAATATTTAGGCCAGCGCCATTGTCAATAAGTACTTGACGAACACGTGTCTGGTGGATCATAACCTCAATATGTAGAGGGTGATTGTGTGGGTGATTCAGCAAGTTGTCATCCTCCTCGGAGAAGGTCATAAGATAAGGTGAGGTCAAGTGACCTACCATGGATTGAAATCGCTCAAGATCAAGATCTTGAGGAACGTTTGCCTCAGTGAGGGCTTTGTCCAAAATTTTCCTGTGAGTAGGCGAGATTTTAAGTAGCTCAAAGATGGAAATTTGAGCATTAGTTTGTTTCAACTGATCGAGAACACTATAACTGGTTGCAGTCAAGTTCATTGTGTGTTTTGCACCTTTACCGGATGGACCACCTAGGGCTTTGTCTTTGTGTTGTTCAAGATTTGAAGTAGGAGGTGCAGGGCCTTTGAGCACCAACTTCGCATGAGAGCGAGTAATAGCATTAGCACAGTGTTGCAAAGACGCATTATCCATCTTATTGGAAGTAGGGCCTCTCAAGAAAAATGGTGTCTTGGGTTTGTTGTTATCTTGCTTGCCCTTTATGCTAATAATGTCGCAATATTTAGAATCTATAGGTTCAACCATGTGAATGACATTGTCATCATTGGAATATGTATAGTTGACCTTATTGTAGGGTTCTGGTTTCGAAGTCTCTCCTTTTTCATAAGCTGGGAAAGGCTCTTTGAATGCCTTGTGGTCTGAGTTTTTGTTATGTCCATCTACCACAAGATCACCAGCATCAATCATGTCCTGGACTTTATGATGCAAGTTTATACAGTTGGTGGTTTTGTGTCCCTTGTTTTGGTGATACTCACAAAATGAGGTCTCATTCCACCATGGTGGATGTGGTTGTGGATCATAGGGATGAGGGTTATCCATTGGTGAGATAAGCTTGTGTTGTAGCAATGTTTTGTAAACCACATCCAAAGGTTCTCCCAAAGGCATATACTCTCTCTTGGGTCATATTGTCCATGAGTTTCTCGGTTTGTTCCCAGATGCCTTATTGTCAAGGGGAGGCTTCTCAACATTTTTGGCCACTTTGAGGTAGTCTGTGAGATTAAATGTCATTTTAGCAAGTTTGGGTGTGCAATTGTCAACAACCCCATCATGTACAATCTCTCGGTTCTTGTTGACATGTTTAGTTTTATCCCTGTTGGAAGTGGAACCTTGTTTTGTGTCTCTCTAAAGAGTGAGCTCACCTTTCTTGACCATAAATTCTTTGATATAGATAGCCTGTGTAATCATGTCTTGAAAGGTACGTGGACCTTGCAGTTGGACTCTATATCCGAAATCAGGTAAGAGGTTATCAGTGAAAATGTCAAGCTTCTCCATTTTTGGGATTTTACAAGTATACTTAGTGTATAGTTGTCTCCACCATTGGAGGAAAGTGAGAAAAGGATCATCAACCTTCTGTTTAAGGTTGCACAGATCTCGAATATTGAAAGGGTGTTGAATATTATGAGAATATTGCTGAACAAATGAATTGGCAATTTTGTCAAATGTCTTGATACCAGGAGGTAAATGTGAGAACCACTCCAAAGCCTAACCACCTAGGCTTCTAGGGAATAAACACATGAGGTACGTTTGATTGTGTATAAACTCCATAGACAAAGCACCAAATTTCCACAAGTGATCTTGGGGATCAGTAATACCAAAGTACTTGTCATATTTGGGTAGTTCTACGCCTCGTGGGAAAGGTGGCATGTTTATGCTTTTGTCAAATGGAAATGAACAAAGAGCGTCCAATGTGTATGTCTTTGTGGGTTTCTCCTTCTCATGCATCATCTGAGCCAACTGGTCTTGCATAATTTTCAATTATTTTTGGAGTTTGGAGGTCTCAGTTTCTTTTTCACTTTTGACAATGCTTTCTACATTGAAATGAGAAGGTAACTTTGCTCCCTCTTTGGTGAGTTTTGTTAGAGTAATTATTTCTTCTAACTTATTAATTAAATCACTTTGATTTAATTAATTAAGTTTCCTATTACTCTAGTTTTCTTAAGTTATCTTGTAGGTGCATATAATTAATATTTTATTAATTATATTGTGCAACCCTAGCTTTTTTTTAGGCTTTAGTATCCCTTTTCGGGTTTCGTGATTCCTTTATAAGGATTCACCTCTTTGTATTTTATTGTTTCACTTATTGGATTATATGAGATATTGCTCTTTACATGTTCATAAGATGGATCTGGCTTTTTGGCCTCCTTGATTTTTCCTTACCTCTGTTCTTTGCTTCATCCATGTGACAGGGTTATGCATGCAGGTGTTCTTGGGAGATTAGTTTTTCACCTAATCTAACATGGTATCAGAGCTAGCTTGTTGCTCGCAGTTTGTGGTTTGTTGAAGCGTTTCAAAAGCTGCATTTTTTGGAGTAGTGGGAGGCCATATGGTTGGAGCACTTTGGGCTCAAACGGACACTTCCATTGGATCCAAAAGGCCGTTTGCAGTCAAAATTCATATAAAATTTTTCCATTTTGGACACCGTTGGTCTGGGAGGCAAATTTTTTTATCTAACAGGGTCGTACAGCCCCCTGCACGCGTTTCGAGGAGAGAAATATTAAAAAAAATTTTAAAAAATTAGTTTCAGCCGTCGCAGTTAGCAAAAACCATTGGTGGTCACCGAAACTACTAGCGGCTGCAGTAAATTGCCATTGGTTACCGCCAACGGTCCCGCAGACCACCAGCGGCTCGGTGGCCGTTGTGGCTCCACTGCCGCCCGGGAACCGCCCTTCCTCCCCCTCCGCCGGTGCAGTCGCCTCTGACCTTCGCTCTGCCACCACTGCGGCCGCAGCTCGGCCAAAGCGCTGCTTCGCCGTCACTCGCGGTGGCCAGAGGTGTTTTTTTGTTTTTTAATTATTTTTTTATTAAAAAAAAATATTTTTTTGCATTTTCAGAGGCCCTGGAGGTTTTTTCTCCGTAACTTGAGCATATGGACGTATTTTTTTTATCCAAAAAATGTGCCGAAAAGTTGGTTCCGAGACGGAGATGCTGGTATAGGTGTTTTTTGGTTTTGATGCAGTTTGGTTGTCTATTTTGGCAGTCAAAGCCAGATGTTCTATTTTTCACTCCGGGAGGCATATCTTGAGCTTTTGATCTCCAATTTTGGACTTCTTTATATCACTGGAAAGCTCTTTCTGTGCTCTTTCCAGTGATGCTAGTTGTTGTTCCAGATTCTATTCTAGGCACATCTTATTCAGTCTTTTGTTTTTTATCATTCTGGTGGATATTCTGTTTGTTTCAGGTCCGGAGATCAATTTTGTTGCTTCAATTTCTTCGTTTTGGGTTTTACCTTCTGTTGTTTCAGCCTTATGTTTTTCTAATCATTTTTTATATTCATTGTAAGCATCTTTATGCAACGCACTGAGATAAAGTGCCACTCTTGCGTTTCGGGATCCTTTTCATCATTGTGATTCGTTGTACTCGCACTATTTTATAAAGTGCCATGGGGGGATAGTTGTTTGCCGCGTATAGGCCCTCTTTCTCTAATTCCTCATGCAGTTTCGATGACACGTGCCTTTATTGGTGTTTTGTACCTCACTCTCGATGTGTTTGGCTCCTGTGTTGTAGGAGATTCTTGGCCCATCTTTTCAGCTGCCTGTCACCCCACTTGCCTTAAGGGGAGATTATATTGATGTTCTATGCTTCTTTGGTTGATGGTTCGTGCCTTCTATTTCCATGGAGGTTCCTTTGGTTGATGGTTCGTGCCTTCTATTTCCATGGAGGTTCTAAAGATCAGCATTTTGACAAAGTTTTGCGGTTCTTCATGCTTCAATGATTCTCTTCTGATCTCTTTGTTCCTTCTTCTGAAACACTCTTTGCTATCTCTTTTTGGAGTAGGGTTTTTCCCATGAGGTTTTCTCTATTTCTCCTCTTCATAGAGATTTTTTTGTGATTGGGTACCTAATCTGGCCTTGTTGCCGGGACCCAATTCTCTTTCATAGCTGTGCTAGGTTAGCTTGCTCCCAAGCTTCGCTTAAGGGGGGGTGTTAGAGTAATTATTTGTTCTAACTTATTAATTAAATCACTTTGATTTAATTAATTAAGTTTTCTATTACTCTAGTTTTCTTAAGTTATCTTGTAGGTGCATATAATTAATATTTTATTAATTATATTATGCAACCTTAGCTTTTTTTTAGGCTTTAGTTTCCCTTTTTGGGTTTTGTGATTCCTTTATAAGGATTCACCTCTTTGTATTTTATGTATTCACTTATTGGATTATATGAGATATTGCTCTTTGCATGTTCATAAGATGGATCTGGCTTTTTGGCCTCCTTGATTTTTCCTTGCCTTTGTTCTTTGCTTCATCCATGTGATAGGGTTATGCATGCAAGTGTTATTGGGAGATTAGTTTTTCACCTAATCTAACAAGTTTGAGAAATATTTTTCTTTCTCTTCGTTGATTAGGATTCCAACATGACCTTTTGAAAGTTTTTGTCTCTTCGACATTTTTCTATGTGTTCAGGGAGGATTTCCACCTCTTCCTGTTCCTCATCAGTGTCATATTTTCTCTTTCTCTTTGTCATCCCTAGGTGGTTCTTGATATCGACTATGACTACCATGTTCAGGTTCACGATTAGCCATTATAGGAACGTGTTCAATTTTCGTATTTTTTGTTTCAAAAGGATCTCTAGAGAAAGGATCATACATTGTGTTTGGGAATGCAGGACCTCTACCTATCTCAGTATCCTCTTGGTAAAAAGGATTCCTAATTTGTTGCAGATTGGAAAATGTTTGTTGAACTCGAGATGACCTGGCAAGTGAGGAAGACCGTGAAGATGCCTCACTAGCCAAACTGGATACAGATTGCGTAATCAAAGATAAGCGACCTCTGTCATGATTACGACCCCTAGCACAACCACGTCTAAGGTTATCAGGATAAAACACATTGCCGCTTCTGGTTGTGATAGTCATAGGCAAGCACAAGAAGCTAGAACCTAGACAAGGACTACACTAAGACTGAGTCTCAAAAAGGACAAGATAATAGTAAGAATGTTGTTCACTAAGGCACAAATGGTCTGATTTAAAGGCTAGAACAGCCAGAGATTATGACCAATGCGACACAAAGTATGACAAGCATTAAGACAAAGACCAAAAAAATTACTTATGAGATGAGACTAGTCAAGGTGTAAGACACAAGTCTTCAGCTAAGTGAAGTGTCGCTATTTCAAGACTGTTTGCAAACAAAGAGCAATAAACAGACGCAAAAAAGGATAGCGTGCAGGCTGCAAATAGCTAAAACAGACCCAAATTGGCAATGTTGACACAAGATCTTGCACAAAAAACCTTTATGGGTCGCGCGAAGAAGTTGTATAGGCTGTGCAAAGAAGTTTCCATCTCGTGCGAAGGTTAGAGACAGTAGTTTAATTTCATGCGAAGAAGTTCACAAGGCTGTGTGAAGATTTATAACAGCAATTTAATTTTGTGCGAGAAGAAAATGATTTTGCGTGAGGACCAGATGATTTCGTGCAAGACCAAAATGATTTCGTGCGAGAAGGCAGACCAGTTTTACAATAGCAACTAATTTTGACAAAAAATTTCGATCATTTCAATAACCAAGCAGATAAACAGGCACGTAGAATAGCAAGCAGGTGATTTCAAGCATGTCTAAAAACAATGAGCAAGGGAAAAAGCAACCTTGCACATGAACAATCAAGTGATTTAGTTTGTGCTAATCCCTAAGAGAGCTATTTGTGTATGTTTTCAAAGAGTTTTGCAATCATTGCACACATTCCTAGAAAATGAAAAGTTTGGCCTCTCTAAAGTTTTTAGTAATGTTTTGACTCTGCAACTTTTATGACTCATAGGGGTGACCTCCAATCCTGGTGCACCGAGGTTTTAACACAGTCTAAGAACTTAATCTTCAAGAGCTGTTGGGGAGATTTGACAACCTACAATGAACCACACCCGTGGAGATTTATTCCACAAGGACATTTATATAGCAGTTGTCACTACCACGTCAAAAATGGCTATTACCACTCAAGGTTCCGTCAACACAATTTGCCTTGTAGAGGGATTGTTTGCCACGGTTAACCCTCTCTAAAGGTGACCGACTCACAATAGTGTACCACAAGGGGACTTAGCTTCTAGATCCAAGGTTTTGACACCTTTACACTTTCAGCCCAATCAAAGCAAGTAGATTAATCCGACATGCTAAACTAAGATTATCTCTTAAAGATCTATGATATCAACTCTTAGTGATCTATCAACCTCTTCGGAGAAAGGATGTCTCAATCAACAAGTTGAAGATTCATCTATTTGCAAGATGCTCAAAGTATCCTCCCCACCTGCAAGAAATTCATCTTAGAGAGGAGTTTCACTAGGAACCCACTCTCTCAAGATTCACAAATAGTGTTCATGGGGATCTAATTACTATATGTATACAGATGTTAATTCCTGAAAGCAAATCTATCCAAAAGTAGTCAAACAACACAAGGTGGTACACTTAACGCTTTAACTAATGTGAGGTGAGTCCAAAGATGTGGAACATTTAACCCCTCACACAAGCCAAAATGAGTCCACAATTCATAAACTAGTGAGTTCTAGAAAGCACAAAAGGGTTACCTTGTGGAGCATTTAACGCTTCTTTCCTGTAGACCCCTCCCCTTTAACGTGGTGCTGATCTTGCAACCATAGGGTGAAATGAGGGGCCAATAGATTTAGTAAGTCCAATAACCCAAAATAGCTATCTAAATCTATCACTAGTACCTAAGCCTGCTAAATGAATACTAACGAAGATCACACCCTGGTATCAAATTATGCATGTGTTGTAAAATGAAAACATGGAAGGAAACACACACAAGCTTGACATGAGAGATTTTTTTTTTAGATCCAAATGAATTTTTATCAGTTGAGGAAGGTTACTCAGTGATCCTCGCAACACGTTTAGTAGATTTTACCTAATTTTTAACAATTCTTGTGTTGTTTTCGAAGCTAGCAAAAGCGAGATGCATTTTTATTTTTTATTTTGCTTTCTTTTGTCATATTTGGATGGCCTTTCTTTCTTCCTTTCTATTTTCCAAAAAAAACCTCTAATAAAAATTATTGATTAAAATTCCAAGATTGCATCATGAGTTTTATTTTTTTTTATGAAAACATATAAAAAATTTATTAAAAATATATTTATGATCCAAAAAATCTAAAATTTTTACTGTAGACTACAGAAGGTGTCCCAAATTGGCAATAAAAATTTCACACCAAAATGTTGAGATTTATCTAATAAATTAATTTTTTTATGGAAAACCATAAAAGAATTAATAAAAATATATTTTAAATTAAAAAACTCTAAATTTTTAATTTTAATATCTGGAGATCATTCTAAACTTTCAGTTAAAATTTTAGATTTTAATTCGATGATTTACTATGTAAATTAATTTTTTAATGAAAAATTAATTAATGAATTACTAAAACTCCAATTTTGATCCAAAAATTCTGCAATTGTTATTTTACATGTCAGACAGTGTCACCAATCTGCAAAAAAAAAATCATATCAAAATGTGTTAGTTTACTAGCTCAAATAATTCGCATATGACAAAATCATTAAAAACATATATAAAATAAAGCTTTAATCAAAAAAATTTGAAATTTTGCATGTGATTTGTTCCTATTGTCTAGAACCTTCAGTAAAAATTTCAAACCAAAATTAATCAAGTTGGTCTACTTTTTATGATTTTTATGAAAAATCATAAAAAAGATAAAAAAAGAATTTTGATCAAGAGAAGGAAGAAAAAGAAGAAGAACAAGAGAAATAGAAGAAGATTAAGAGGAGAAGAGGAAGAGGTTTCTCAAATTCTCATTTTCTCATCATTGTTGGATGCCTTCTCGAAGTGTCTCCAAACCTGCAACAAGTCAAACCTGCAAAACAAGATATAAACAAAAAACTAAAATGCAAAACAAAAAGAATGAGACTAGAAAATTGATTTCTCGACCCCACAGTGGGTGCCAGAAATGTATGTGTGAATATGCAGCCTCTGCTAACACACACACTTCAACATGGTCTTTATTCACAGATTCATCCTAAAATGAACATTGGATTGTTCATCCAAAAATTAGCTGGCAAGGCGACCTATTGCCTTCTATCTAAACGGAATTGCTTGTTAGATATCCTCAAATTTGAGGTGTTAAGCAACCAGACCCTCTAAGAATGAAGGATTTAAGAAATGAAATTGATCTATATGATTGTGCAGATTAATCTAGAATGAGAAAGCATTCTAATCTAGGAACAAGTAAAGGAAACTAGATTAATCATATGCATATTATGCTAAATGAAATTAAGCTAAGGATGCAAATGCATGTAAAATATGAGCAAATGTGAGCAAATGTGAGTATGAATTTAAGAAGCAATTTGATGCAAATTCCAAATTCATCCTCTCTCAAAATGAAGAGATGAGGGTCTCTTAAATAGACTTTCCTAGAATCCATCAACAGTTGAAATCGATTTCAATCAACAGTCAGGATTGAAGATGAAGTTTAGTCATAAAGGAAGATTCTCAAATTAAAGGGAGTTAACTGATTTAATTCCTTTTTTATCAATAGTGAACTGGAAATTTTTCTTTTTGAACTGAAGAGAGATTTTGGTGAGATATTTAATTTAATAAAATGAGATATATTCTCATAATTACCTTTTCTTTTTAATTACACAATCCTTTAATTAAACAATCCTTTAATTAATTAGAGACACTTTTCTTATTTAATTAGATAACTTCATTTAATTAAATAATTTTGTTTAATTAATTAGAAGTAAGTTCTCCATTTAAATAATTTCATTTAATTAATTAAAATAGACACATTTATTAAATTAAATAAATTTAATTCTATAGTACATTAGCCTTAGGAGATTAATTTAATTTAATTAAAGTGTAAATACTTTAAATTAAATTAAATTGTAATCAGTAGCTTTAATGTGACTAATATGAGTCAATACTATAGGAATTAAATAAAGAGTATGATGAATGCAAATTTAGATTTTTTGCATTTGACAATTAAGTCAAGTAGCGAGTAGCAGAATGAGAATTTGCCTAGTGAAATAGGACTTTAGAATTGATTTAGAATAGACCAGAATTGTTTGAGATGGCAATGAGCCAATTTTGAGGTATTACAGTTCTCTTTGACGTCTATAATAGTCTCTTTGGCATCGTCTATTATATTCTCTTTGGTATTCTATTCTCTCTTCCTCTGATTGAAAGTTCAACCTTGGTCTCACCATAGCTAATTATATTAAAAAAATGAGTTAAGTTAGCAAAATAAATGAAAAATGTGATTTTTTTGTGAAGCAATGCATTATAATATAAATTAAATAATTATGTTAAATAAATGTATGTATGTAGGTCATGTTTATATTTAAACATGGACTTAAATAATATAAATGAAATATGGAATTAAATATGATCCTTATATGTATATTTCTTTGTTGAAGATAACACAAATTTATACAAAAATTAATAACAATTAGATGAATAAAACTTAGAAACTAACTCACAATGTACAATAAAAAGATCTTTGCAATTTTTTAATAACATGAAAGACACCTCATATTTGTAGAGAACAATTACATAGTTGTAAAATCCAATTTTTTTAATCTTATTTTTAAAAAAATTAATGATACCAATGAATGATATCATCATCAATAAAATTATAGGATGAAAAATAGAAAGGTCAAACAACAAATCAGTTCCATTCTCGAGGCCTCCATTCGCCATCTACCCAATCCAACCCTGGATGCAAGTTTGACCGTGAATATGCTTTCATGGTTATAGTGTCTGGAAAATAAACTTCATAGAATTCCTCACAGCTTAGTGGAGTTCAAAATTTAGCCTATATAGTTCCTCTCCACCAACAATCATTGTCTCTCACTTCAATAGAGTCCCCCACCTTTATACGTCTTGATAACAGAATGGCAGGTGGTAGGGGTCTGATACAATGTATAGTAACTTGCTCCACAAGTGGTTCTTTTGTCCCTTCATCTATAACGAAATGATCATGCTGAAAATAAAAAGTTCTATCATCTCTATTATGCACAAATCCTATTATGGTTCCCTTGAACCATGCACCCTAATACCCTTCTTCAGAAGAGGACATTTCAACCTTCAAGCCAATTAGATTTTCCATTGTATCTTCCTTAAATATGACTACAGAAAATTTGATTTTCAATAAATCATTTTAAGATATTTGTAAAACAAATTATACAATAATATAAAAAGAGTAATGGTTTATCTAATATTAATTATTTAGTAATTTAAAAATAAAAACAAGTTAGTATAACATTAACAAAATGTAAACTAACATTATTTTCAAATAAAGGAGCTTTTCAAATTATTCTTTCTACCTTTGTAAACCCTTCTTTCTAGGATATATTATATGTATTCCCTAAAAAGATAATTAATCTATTTGTCATTTTTAAAAATACAAGATATTAGTATGACATAAACGTAAATTAAAAATACAATAAAAAATCTAACATTATATTAAGAAAGAATTTATTAACATTAATATAATATAAATATAGCGGCATTGCCATCCTTATGTAAAATTTGAAAATGTAAGCTAACATTTTAATTAAAAATAATAATATATTAAAATTAATATATTATGTTTGATATGGCAGCATTGCCTTCCATATATAAAAATTAAAAAACTTAAACTAACTTTAATTTATACACATTATATTCTAAGCAAGTTGGAAAGTTGTGAACTTTTAAAACTTCGTCACCAAAGTAGTCATATTGTGGAATCTAAATTTTAAATCACCTTAGATAATGAAACAAATATTAAATATTAAATATTTTAGATAAAGAAGCAACATTAATATAATATAAATATGGCGGCATTGCCATCCATATTTAAAATTAGAAAATGTAAACTAACATTTTAATAAAAATAACAAAAGTTAGTATAACATTAACGTATAGTAAAAATAAAATAAAAGGACACATTTTATTATGAGAGAATATATTAGCATTAATATGGCGGCATTGCCATCCATATGTAAAATTAGAAAATGTAAGCTAACATTTTAATTAAAATATAATAATATATTAAAATTAATATATTAATATAATATAAATATGGTGGCATTGCCATCCATATGTAAAATTAAAACATAAAAGCTAAGATTTTAATTAAAAATAATAATATATTAACATTAATTATATATTATGTTTGATATGGCGGCATTGCCTTCTATATATAAAAAGATTCTAAACTCAAAAAACATACATCTTAAACTCAAATGATTCTTTCTATTGTTTGATATTAATATACATCTTAAACTCAAAATAAATCACAAAATAATTTAAATTAAATTAATATATTATTGCACTGAAAGCATTCCTAGCTAAAAAAGAATTAAATGATACGTAGTACAGATATGCATATTTCACAATCACAAACATTAAACAAATGTAATCCTTTTTATTACGAAACAATAAACTATCAATTTTTGGTCATTCGTTCATATTTGCACTTAAATTCTCAAAAATCACCTCCAACTCATGCAATTGTACAGCAATTTCGCATCGCTAGCCTCTCAAAAAGCGAAGTAGTCATATGGGTATTTTGAAATGTAATCTTATACTTCAACAATATTATCTATAAAAAAAATGCTCAAACTAAATTTGATATAGTAAATCTTTGTAATTACATACTTACAAAAGAAAGCTTAACTGTTTTGATCGTATAAAATAAATATCAAATATAATCTATTCACCACTTAGATAAAAGCTCAAACATAAAGCAAATAGGTTAACTGGATTAAAGAGCAGTGCACATTAATGTAACATTTTTGTTATATAATTCAAATGATTGAAAGACATATGACATTTCTGTTATATAATTGAAATGAATGAAAGACATACTCTACAGAATTAATAGCTTGAAGTTTGGTGTCCGCAATTTGCATGCTCACTTTCTTCCTGAGGACAGACGTCGACTCCAAACAACACCGCTCCAGACAACTCCACTCGATCAAATGTTCAGTAAAAAAGGAGCACTAGGCACTTATAAATACAAAATTTTGCTATTGTTCGACTTCCATAAACTAAAATGCATGACAGAGTGGCATTTGAAACGATTCTAATAGCATATGGTATTAATTGCCAGTTACAAATTTGACTTTATCTAACAGGTGGTGATGAATTTTAATAGCCTAGAATTCTTAATTGAGTGATTGTCATATAGTTTCAATTAATTAAACTTTATCTCATTTAACAAAATATTGAATATTTTTCTCATAAATTTAGATTTGTTAGTTCAATTATTTTAATTAACTTTTACACAGTGAACTTAATTATAATATAACTAATATATATTACAATATAATTAAATAATAATTAAAATTAACTAAATAATTATAAAATAATATAAAAATTTAAAATACACTAATTTTTTATTATTTAATGCATCTAAATACAAATATATTTTTTTAGAAAAACCATTCTTACTTCCATTAATAATATTAATAATATATCAAAATACATTCTTAAATAGTAAAATGTAAAAATTTGAAACAACTTGTGAAAAATGCAATTGCCAACATTTAAATTTCACTGATGATAGAGAGAATGAATTAGGAAAGTGGAAGGTTGAGATAACTGACAGGAAAAGCATGCAGGTACAATGGATGGGAGATATGTTACATGCATATAGCCATAGCAATTTTGTTTACAATTTAGACAATGTTGTCATTGAAAAGGGCAATTGGGAAGAGTGTCATTTGCATTCCCATACGGCTAAATGGTAAGGGCCAGTTTGGCAACATGAATACAAGTGGAATAGGCATATGTATATTCTTAAAATTTTGAATTCTCTGTTTGGATGTACCAAATCAGACTTAGAATAGGAATAAAATTGGAATATACATATTCCAATTTTGGCCCAAAAATGAGGATTTGCCCAAAAATGAGGATTTGCTATTCCACCTAAATAGGAAGAATATGAATACGCATTCCTATTCCAATTTTTTTAATTTTAGAAAATATAATTTTTTGAGTCCATGAATTCCACATCAAGTTCTAGGTGAACCAAACAAGAATAGGAATACGTAGCCCCATTTTCTATTCAAGAATAAGTATTCCTATTCACATTTTTTTATTCCCACAGCCAAACAGACCCTAAACTATTTTGTGGATGCCCTACCTATGTGGATGGCTATGCCTCATGTCCCCCACCATGCCCCTCCTACACTACCCTACTTCTATCATTTCAGTCAGTTTTGTTGATCCCAAAGCCCCTGTTGAGCTTGTCATATTGGATGTTCTAGCGAATACGTATTTAATGTGATTTGACTTTAATTTTGGAGGGAAATACATTAATAAAATAATTTCAATTAGCTTATTTCTTATTCACAATGTCATTTAGCTCTCTCTTATTTACATATCTGCCTCAACAAATACTCCATTTGGATTGGACCTATTTAATCCTTCCTATGCCTTCTAGTTTTGATTTTATTATTTCTTATATTTATATTGAAGATTTAACTATGGAACTAATAAAATATATATGCATTTTTATTTTTATTTTTTTAAAAAGTAAACAAGCACTATATATATGAGATATCAAAATTAAGATTTTATATGATAACAAGTTCCACATAGTGACTAGTACTTGTTATTATAGTTTTAGTTTTAGTGATAATAACTATCATTTTCATTTTTATTAATAACTTAATAGTTTTGTAGTGTATTTTAAGAAATTTTCCCATCATTCAAATGCTTATACAAAAATAAAGTGATTAGAAGATAAGTTTGGATATATTTCTTCATATCCATTTCTTGTACATATCTTTTTATTTAAGAAATTAATTGTCAATGTATATTCAATTTAATTAAAATATTAATTATTTTAATGATTTAATGAATATACTATTATTTAAATTTAAATTAAAAATTATATTGATATCACAAGAATATATTTCTAACTTTCAACTTATAGTTTGAGTCGTTTAGTATGGTAGTTGTTGAATGAAATTTTTGTGGTAAGAACTTAGTTAAATTAATATAACTTAGATAAAATTTAAAATTTGAGGAAGCTCAGTAGAATCTAGTTACATAAATAATTTAGGTAGCTTATAATAATTAACTAATAGTTTTAATTCTAATTATAAATATTTTCATCATATGAAATGAATATTGATAAGATAAATATTTTTAAACATTAAAATAGACTATAATCTCAGAGCAATGTGGAGGATGTAGAAAAATTTAAGGCAATCAAGTAATAATATTTAATTTCAATATGTACATATCTTTATTTATACATAAATTTCCTATAATCTTGCTATTAAAAATAGAATAAAGAGGAGGTCCAAAAAAGGGGTCCTATAACACTCAATGAATTGAACCAATTATAATGAAGACAAATCATTTTTCATAATATATTTAATTGATATAAAATATGAAAACTTAAGAAAAATTGAAATCAATAAAAAATAATTGAATTTGATTGATTGGTATGTTCAAAACTAATCGAAAATTTGTTCAAATTGAATACAATAGTGCATTGCCTACGAGAAGTACAATAAACATAAAAATGTAATTTAGTAAATTATTAATAATAATTAAATGTTAAAATTTATTTTATAGAGGTGAATGTTAAAAAAAATTAGTTCATTATTTTATGTTTTATATTAGAATTTAGATATAATTTGAATTTTATTTAATTATGTTCAATCAGAATTAAAAGTAATTAAATATTCATAAGAAATTTTACTTAAAATAAGGTGTGATTAATCTTATTCTTATTATGATTTTGAATAAAATAACAAATTTCATTATAAACTTAAATAATATTATATTTAAGAATTAAATTAAAGATCACTTTTTATATTATATTTACAATAAATTTTATAATATATTTAAAATAAATTTAAGAATTAGATTAAGGTTCAAGTTTTATATTATATTATATTTAAATGTAAAATATATTATATCTACTCTCTACTATTGTAACATAACATAAATAAAGTTTTGTTAACTTAATAAATCAAAGGTTGTGTTTCAACTACTATACATGAATGTGTTTTTTTAATTTCAATTTACCCCCTCCCTATTTAGACTTTTTGTTGAAAAGAGAATAATAGTTACTAAATAGACTATGATTCCAACTATACAAATTTATGAAATAGCAAGACCTAATGTTTTAATTACTAAAATTTAACACTTCTCCAATGTAGTCTTCAACCCCTATACTGGTGAATGTATAGTTGACTTTAAGTTATTATGTCTCTATTTAGGCTTTTGTTGCAAAGAAAACATTAATAGCTAAGTATACTATGATTCAAACTACACAATTTTATGAAATAAAAATAGTTTGAATTTTTGAATTACTAAGATTGAACCTTAAATATTCTACTAGCCTAGAATAGTCCATCTAGTAAAAAACTTTAAAATAATTACTTTTGAAGCGATCTTTTGATTGTTATCCCACTAACCTATAAGATAAATACTTGACTTGAGAACTTACAAATATGCATTTATAGATAGTCCTAGTGAACTAGAAAAGTATTTACAAGACATTTAAATTTTTAAGTGAAGATATTAAGTAAATGCATTTGAAAACTTAGAAATCAAATCACTTCAGCATTGTTGCATGACATCACTTTTTTCTTGACTCCATGTAATATTAGGTTGGTAACAAAAAATGCAAGTTCATTAATCTCTAATAGAGAATTTATAAGTAAAATAGCCATTCAACCTACAAAAGAAAATTATAGTAAAATATAAAACAAGATGGAAAAATTATATTCTCTTTTCAAATAAGTTAAGGTTAAAAACATCCATAATTATAATAAAAATAATTGTTATATGTTATATATAAAGTACCTATATAAATGATGAATCTATCGTGAATTATCAAGCTACTCCATCCAAAATATCATTGTCAAAATGAGAGGTAAGTAAACTTACACATTGAAAATGTCTCTTTCCTCCCCACTCAACATTGTAGCATTAAATATATTATAAATTATCAAAACATTAAATTTTTTAGTAAACTATATTGATTATTTGTTATAGTGTTGATGGTAACTCCCCATGCTAATTTCATTAAAACCTGCATATAAACATAGTTTGGTTGTTAAAAAAATCTATAAATTTAGGTTTTAAAATCGTAATAAAAACATTTAATAATGATTTTACCTTCTCTAGTTTGCATTGCTCACATTGTTCCTAGTAGTTGGTTAAGATCAATACAAAATGGTAGCCCATGTTGTCCACTATTCTTTTCACCATCTAAACTTGCAATGACATGTATAATTAATTAGTCAACACAAATTAGTCATTCATTTTAAAAGTATAATATGTAGTTAATATATAAGTAATATTGAAATTCTTAATTACTTGAAATCCTTTGTTCAAACACTTGAGTGGAGATAACACTAATAGTTAATGATGGTGGAGTTTCATGAATTGTACATGCTAATTGTTTGGTGAAGTATAGAAAAGAGGTTAGAAGCAACAAAGAATGATAATATTATAATTAATGAATTAACATATTTAATCATTAAATATTACCATCTATAGTTTGCATTTCATCTATTGTTGATTGGTTCAAATCAACAGAAAGGGTAGTCGACACCACCTTGTATTCTCTGCATCCTTCAAAGCTGCAATCAAATAATTTTACACCTAAATAAGAGGAATAATTATTATTTTAAAAATACTTAAAACAAATTAAAATAAATTTTCTAACCAAATTCCATGGTAGTAGTTGTTTCTTCTTGTATGGCTATGCTCGAACAATGTAATACCTTTTTCTTTCTTTCTTTCTATGAGATATGGAAGGATACTGAAACTCTTCCTACTCTATGGCTCTTTCATTTGATTCTTGATAAATGTCACTACATCTTTGGAGAACAATATGTTTTTTATGTAGTTTGGTTGGACTAAACCATGGTGATATTCATCTCATGGGCATGTTCTTAGTACCAGGGATTGTTCTAAACTTTGAAAGGGAAGACATAGATGCATGGAAATATTTTTTAAATCTCTCAAAACATTTAGTAAAATTGAGTTTTACATCTTCTCCAAGTGGTAGATTTTGGAATAATAAATTCATATAATCCAAAGCTCTTTGATACACATCATTGGAAGAACTCAAAAAATTCCAACCATCTATACAAAAATAACAATTAAGTTAAATAAATGGAAAATAAAAATATTTTAATTGAGAATTCATGGCCTTGAGAATTACCAATTCTTTGGTCTTGAACACTTCCAACTCCAATCACTTCTTGATCTTCTAACGAATTATATGCATCTACACTTTGAATAATAATTTATTAAGTTTAAGAACCATAAAAATGAATAATTATTTTTGCTAAGAAAGATAAATAAACATTACCAATGATATTATTCTCATGATAGGAACTCTCTCCATCATTATTACCACAATCAACCAATGGAGTAACACCTTCTGTAGTTCAATTCACTTTTTGTTAGTTTAGAAAAACATAAACTTTGAAAATAAATCTATATAATAGTCAAATGTTAGTAGAAACTTACCAAAAACTTGATCTTTCCCATTTTCTTCATTTCTCTTTGTAAGATCTAAAATCTTTAGCATATGATTTCATGTGTTTCCTCTTTGTGCTCATTAACAATCACACGTGCAAATCTGGTCCAAATTTTCTAACAATGTACCACTTCATAGGAATAGATTGACTTCTTATAGAGATCATATGGATAGCAATCTAAATATGGTATTTTTTTATATCTCTCTAGTGCAGTTTTATAATATCTTTCTTTTTTAAAGTTAGTGACAAATCCAGATAACTACAAATATCTTTTATTTTTATAAAATGGCTCTATCCTATGTAGAAGTGTATGGATAAGCCAATCCATTCTCCTTGTAGATTTTTTGGAACAATCACTTAAATAATGACTCTTGATATGAAAATGATAAGACTTTATAGATGCATTAGTTTCTTGATTGGCATGCAAGAAATTTCAAAGATTTTTTGCCCACATTGCTATTCAAGCAAGCATAAAAACATATTATTAACTAAAAATAATAAATTAAATCATGTAAATACAAATACACAAAAAAAATGAAAGTACCGACTGAATTACCAATACGAGTTTTATCATGGCACCAAGTTTTAAGAAAATAATCAATGAATGTTTTCTATTCTTTAAACTCCTCCATGAATTGTTTGATTAAGCGAATGGTTGTATTTTCATTATCACCCATTGCATGCATTATGTCACCCAATCTATCAAACATGTTTGTTCCAACATCCCTATTTCTTGCAAACCTATATTAGAAATGATAATATGAAGTTGCATACTCAAATAAGTGATGCTTGACATTTTTTGATTAAATATTGACTCACTTGTACACATTTTTTAGCCATGCCCTACGCACATGCCAAATACATAAAAGCACTAAGAAATTAAAAGATGATCTGCATACATTGCAAAAATTAATCAATAAAATTCTAAGAAAACAAATACAAAATTGTAGTTTATATCATAAATCATTACTAAAATTGAGTTAATTTTAGTTTAAATGTAGAAATTAGGGCGAATAAAAACTCGATAGTTTCAATTTCTACACTAGCATCATCTTTCATAAATATGTTGACATGCCAATCATCTCTCAACTCTTTCCCTTGTCTATAGATCGTTGTTAACCATTCATTTATATCCTCAACTCTACTTCTCAAGGATATTGCCCATGCAATAGGTACACCAACCTCTTGTTCATCAAAAATAAGCAATGTATATAACTCATACTACACATGAATTCAACTTTGAAAAAATAATTTATTGAAATAAAATAAATGAATGAGTTAAATATAATCAATAAATATAATTAAAATTTCTATAATTACACCATATTTGTTTGTTGAAAATATTGAATCCATTGCTATAATAGAGTTATGTGAATGCTTGACCATAATTTCTCTCATCCAAGGTGATTGAATGCCTACAATAAATGGAACATATTCCATGGTGTTTGGTGGTTTGTAAAAGAAGTTATCGTTCTCCTCTACATGCCAAAAACTAACACTTTTTGCGTCATCCTCATTCTTTTGTTATTGAAATGAGCATACTATTTTCCATGCATTTAATACAATTGTCCTTAGTAAAAAAGCATCTCTATTATTCATCAACTCTATTAGACCATGGTCTAAGTAATGTTGCTCAAAAATTGTGTTAATTCTGACACCCATCATTAATAAGGACTCAATGTATGATTTACATTCATTTGATAATCTTGGTGCAAAGCTAGTCCTTGGATCTCTAGAAAGGTCATTCTTTCCATGAGAAAATTCACCATTAACATCTTGATGGGTAAATTCATTATATGTAATAATAGCAACATGTGGTCTACCATACATAACTCTAACATGAAAGTGGGTTTGGCAACCCCTTTTTGTATAAATTTTCATATCCTTTTCACCTTTTTAATGTCTTTAGGTTTTTTTCTATTATCCTTGGGCCCAAAAGCACAATGGTGTCTATTCAAGTACATGTAGAAAACAATATATTAATGAACATGATAAATAAAAATAAATAAAATATGACATGCTTAATTATATGGAAATTTTTAAGCATACTTTGAATACATTATGGTACTATGGTCATTAGGGTTTTCCAATTTGGGCTCTGTACGAGCTTTGCATAGAAATGTTGTCTTTATGCCATCCTACAATATACCTTCTCCTTTGATAAAGTGAGCAAGTCTCCCAAGAGGGATAGTAGCACATTAGTCAAGCTCCTAGATATTTTCATTTCTTATGAGTGTCCATTCAAGATCATTCATTGAAAAAAGATTTTCTTTTTTTGGAATTTCTTGGGCATCTAATCAAATGAGTGATTCCCATTTCAATCCCCTACTCATTTTCTACAATATTTGGCTAATTAGTAACCCTCTATCTTGTTAAAACATGCATGAAAATAACATTTATTCTACTATATCATAATATATAATTTTTCCTATTAAGATGTGATAGATTTAGGGGATGATTCTATAGGAAAGTAAAACCTATATTGGAGATGAGGAACAACTACAAATTAATGGATAATGGAGGTCTACGAAGACGTTGTGTGACTATAAATAATATGATGGCGGTATAAACCTAGAGGAGATTTCTAAAAGCAAAATATTGGAAAAGAAGCATCAAATAAGTTCAATACTTGATAACTAGTGTGTAATATGAGAAAAAAAATTGCTCCACTTTGTATAACTAGCATACAATAACAATTTTATTCAATTGAATACATGATTTTTAAATAATGTATTTGTATGTAATTTTACATTATATGCTCTACCATGTCATAAAAATTAACATAATTAGACTAAAAATGTAATAGAAAATAAATAAAGAGATACTACGGAAGACTCAAAGATGGACTAACCAACATAATAATATTTTATCAAGCTCATATAATCTTACTTGTAAATCAATAACTTATTTAATATTAAATAAGTAATTAAATATCACATGTTCTATATTTAATGAATAAATTATTAAGATTTAGTATAAATTGCTTTGCTCTAGATTTCATCTAATTGTTTGTTCAATATATTATTCTATAAACTTAATCAACTTAAATCAATATAAATGTGATAAAAAGAAATATTCTCATACTTTGATACATTTGAGTTATTTGCCTAATATTAAACCAAATTGAATCCTAGACCTAAACCAAACTTAATCCTAAACTATAAGATTATATTAAATTAGATTTTAGATTTAAATAGAGTTATGGTTATATTAGAGATAGAGTTTATTAATGGTTAAAATTGTGAACAATAATTTATGGGTTAGGGTAATGTTTGAGGTTCAATTAGGTCATGGATTGATTAGGATTATGGTCATTTTAGTATAGTTTACCACCACTTATAACAATGTTTAAGTAAAGTTATAAATAGGTGTAAATTATGGTTATAGTGGAGATTAAATACCATATTATCATAAAATAAATAATTTTTAATGATAAATTGGAGTTCTTAATTTTATTTTTTAATAATTAACTTATATAAAGAACTTGTAATAATTTTATTATTTATATGCAAATATCAAATTTTCAATCAATTTTAAATATATTTATAGTTATTATCTTAACAAATTTATTATTTATAATTTATATACAATTTGAAAAAAATAAAAATAAAAATATAATTAATTAAAAATTATATTAAATATTTATGTATTTTTAAAATAAAAAATTATAATTATTAATTATTAATTTTAATTAGACAGGGTATTACCTTTGTATTCTCTTAGGGATTCTTTACTTTTTTGTCCTTACTTTATAGGGGATTACTACTTTTGATTTTCCTATTTATTTCATTGAGATTGTTTATTTTAAAAATAAAAAAAAAACTATTTAGAAGATTTTGTCTTTTATTTTCACTACTTTAGATTTTCTTATTTATTTCATTGTTTGACATAAGAGTAAGCCTGCATGCATGCAAGATTATGGTATCAACAAGTTTAGAATGATAAGTGAATTTGATCATCCACTAACTACCATGAGATTAAAAAAATGGGGAAGACTGCAAATGGATAGGGGATAAAGAGAAAAGACTTAATAACAATATACTCTATAATCACAAACAATAGTCTAATCCATGATCAAAGATCTAAATAGTGCCCAAAAAATATGATCTACTTTGATGTTGTTACAAAACTATGATTGAAAACTGTGTGAAATTCAAAATGTGAAGGAAACTATAATAAAAATAAGTTATTCTGTGTACCTATAAACTCCAAGGAAACTTTAACGATAGGCTTGATGACTTGATCAAATCTATACCAAAAAAGTCAATCTCACCCAAATGAAAAGTTGAACACTTCATAAATACACAACATTAAACTGATAAAGAAAGCTGTAAAAAATAGAAGTTAAAAAATGAAAGAAATACCTCTGGTGAATGGAGTGTTTATTTAGGCAGATCTATGAATAAGAGAGAGCTAAATGGCATTGTGAATAAGAGATAAGCTAAATGATTTTTTTTGTTATTGTCTCTCCCTTCAAAATTAAAGTTGAATCACATTAAATCACTTGAACTTCCAATCTGATGAGTTCGGTAGGCTTTGGGATCAGTTGCATTGAGTGAAATGACAGAGATAGGGCGGTGTATGAGAGGCATGGTGAGGGGTATGAGGCATGGAAAAGGCTACCTAGGGAGTTATTTTGATATCCCTAGATGCCATGCCTCCCACTCCTATGCCATGCCCATCACATTGAAAACTTGCCATTTGTCTATGTGCCCTCTTGTTAGCATTTGCCAGTGTTTGTTGGACAATGAACAATAGTATTTCAAGGCAATCATATTTCAGCATGCACAAATTGATCTTCACTATCATAAAATTAATATTCACTAAGTCTTTAGGTGTTTGTGACTGTTTAGGTTGTATGGAAAATTTTTAATATAGTATGAAACATTAATAATTTTTTATTATTTAAAATTTATACTATTATTAAAATTATATTTTTAAAATTTAATTTGATATGTATATATTTAATTAAAATAATAATATATAATAATATAACTATTAATAATTTTTAAAAAATAGAATATATAGGAAATTCTAAAATTTATTATTATGATTACTTAACATTAAAAATAATAATAGTACTAAATATTAATAATGTTCATGTTATTAAAAGTTTTTATTATTTATTTAAATATGTATTTTTAAAATTTAAATTATATTAATATTTCTAATTTTATAAATCTTAAAAAGGTTTAATAGCATATTATATCAAAATTTAAATAATATACATGTATCTATTAGTGATAATGAAATGTTTAATAAGTAACATTTTATCATAAATTATTAAAACAAATTAAATGTAAATGATAATTTATGTTTGTAAAATTAGAAATTATAAGAAAAACGAAGTAAAAATATTAAAAAAACAACTAGCTTATACAAATAAATTTGATAGATTCATAATATTCTTTTTAGCAAATTTTATATGAAATTTTTAATAATAGTTTACATTAAAATTTTCATTATAATTAATAGATATATATGTTATTTAAATATTTTTCTATAATATACTACTAAATTCTTACCATTTATAATATTAGAATTATTAGAATTATTTAACTTTTAAATAAATGATCTCTATTTAATACATATTAATATATATAATTTTAAAAAAAAATTATTTTCACTAAAATTATATATATATATATATATATATATATTGAAATCAAAGGATTATATATTATAAAATAAAAATTTAAAAATAAAATAAATGAGGAAAAACATCTAAGATTAATTACTAAAAAATCTAGATTTATTACAAAATTTTTTTTTGATAATTATTAAATATAAAAAAAATGTTTATTAATATCTATACAATAATACGTTCTTCTTGATTATATATATATATATATATATATATATATATATATATATATTGAAATCAAAGGATTATATATTATAAAATAAAAATTATCAAAATAAAAATTTTAAAATAAAATACATGAGGAAAAACATCTAAGATTAATTACTAAAAAATCTAGATTTATTACAATTTTTTTTTTTTGATAATTATTAAATATAAAAAAAATGTTTATTAATATCTATACAATAATACGTTCTTCTTGATTGATATTACATGATTGATTTATTATACTCCAACTCAACTTGCTCTAAATTAATATATTAGTTAACAACTTATAAATAAAAGTAATTGCAAGTGAAAAGACCATTGACCAAAGTGAAGACAAATTCTAATAGGCACAACTTTCGATTTGATGGGCATGGTATGGGAGTGGGAAGCATGGCATCCAAGGATATCAAAATAACTCCCTAGGTAGCCTTCGCCCATGAGACATAGCCATTGATATAGGCAGGCCATCCACAAAATAGTTTACCATTTAGCCATTGCCATAACATTTCAAAAATGGTTAACATGCCTTGTCTGGGATTGTCGAGACCTTCTGTCAAACAATTCATGCACATGTTTTGTGTTTTCAAAGATATTTCATCTGGCTTGCTATTTCATATTAATGTGCAGGCATTGAGATGAAGACCACCCATAAGTCTTCTCTCATGGCATATCTAAGTCACTAAGAAGTGACACACAACAAACTAGAAATTGAAGCTTTCTGTTGAACAGTTCATGTGTAGGATCATATGTGCATTTTTCTCATGTGTTGGTCTAAGGATACCAATGGGAAATTGGTGATTATTATGTAGAACAAGCCATACACACAAAGAGATTAATCCCATCATAATAGATTTCAAAAATCATTCATCTCTATCAATGAATGGGTCGTTGCATAACAAAAATATGTCTCCATATAACTGTGTATTCACCTTGTTGATATTGGTTTATCCTTGATGTAAAATGATATAAGATAACTTATGGTAGTATTATAATAATGTTAATGTTATTGTGGACATTTCTAATGTTATGACAAAGACTGCATTTGAACTATGGTTATGTTATGATAATCACTTGAGTCTTTGGGAAGGTGGATATTAAATGCTCAATACACTTAACTTGGCCATAATGTTTCCATGTGGAAGCTTACGGTGGTCAGATTCCAAAGTTATGTAAAACTAATTTCAAGTTTTGGAAAGGCAAGAATGAAAAGACAAGGGCTTTTATGATTCATTTAGTTTCTTGTTTCTTTAGTGGCCACCATGGTAGAATATGTAAAGGTATTTGTTGGACTATGGAAATTTTTGTGTGTTGGGTTCATGTGAAAAGAAACATCGCCCAAATTGCTTTGTCATGGTGTAATAACCCCAATAGGTTATGACTTCTTCAAACACCAAAATCTTCTCTAGTCAGTTGTTTGACATTTTGTCAAACACTTTTCAAGAAAGGTCTAATACCAATGTAATATCTTGCTACAAGAAACTAATATGAAAGTGCAATTCTTTTGGTATTTCAATTTAAATACATGGAAACTAGATATGAAATGCATACTTATAGCCAACTGACATTTTGACAAACAATTGACTTACAATAATGACTACAGTAATGCCAAAATTTGATTTTGAATTATCACAGTAAAACATATGCTTATGAAGTACAATGATAACTACTAATAGTTACAAGAGGAACCTGATAATGGTGATGCCCAAGAATGGAATTGAATCAAACATAGATACTATAGTACGGCATTGTGCATGTGTACTATAGGAGCCAAAATCTATTCTCCAATTTAAGCACAAATAGAACTTCTAAATTGAAGCTCTCTTGAATACAAAATTCAATGGATATTTCACCACCTCAAATGGTTGCAAAAATGAAGAGTTTAAGTTCTCCAATGGCTGACTAAGATTAGAAACCTTAGTTTCTTTTGCCACTTAATATCAAATGCAATTCACAATAATCAGATGATAAACAATGAAGCTCTCACCTCTATTTATACTTTTCCTTCACCCTTCTAGAAGGAAATAAAATATTTTAAATAATTGCATTCTCTAGAAGTTTCTCCCTTTCCAATAATTAATGTGCTTTTAGAAAATTAAATTACTAGAAGTTCCCCCCTTCTAATAATTAATGCATTCACTAGAAGCTTCTCTCTTGCAATACAATAATTAATTGTGCTTCTAGAAAATTAAATTACTAGAAGTTTCCCCTTTCCAATAATTAATGCACTTAAAATTAATTAAATTAATTAAATACAAAGTCACCCTTTTATTTTAATTTATTTAATGGCTTTATAAGAAATTAATTTAATAAATTTCTCCTTATTTCTCCACTTAGCCTTCAAAGAATGTTAGGGCTAAGAACTCCACTGAGATGCTAAAAAGATGGGGACATTACAATCTGCCCTCCCTGAAATTGCTTGTCTTCAAGAAACTTCAAGTCTAGATGCTACAAAATCTCCTCATTCTCCCATGTTACATCCTCTATTAGAAGGTCCTTCCATTTCACCAAATACTCCCTTATAGTGTGCCACCTCAAGTTCCTTTCCCTAAAATCAATGATAGCCTCTAGCACCAATATCAATTTTCCCTCACCATCTAAGGGCAGGACCACTATAGAAGGAACAATATGATGTCCTAGCACCTTCTTGAGGCATGTCACATGAAAAACCTTGTGCACCTTGATCTCTACTGGAAAATCTAACTCATAAGCCACCTCTCCCACTTTCCTAATAATCCTGAATGGACCATAGTATCGTGGCTTAAGTTTCTCAACATCACTCTTCTTGAGAGTGGATTGATGGTAAGGTTGCAACATAAGATACACCATATCTCCAACCTCAAAAGTATGCTCTGTCCTCTTTTGGTCTACATACTACTTCTGCTGATTATGTGCCTTGGTTATATTATCCTCAAGAGTCTTAACAATGTCTTGAATCTCCTGTAACAAATCACTTTCACTGGGCACTCTACTGTCACTCAAAAGTCGATCCATAAAATTGGGTGCCTCATACCCATCCAGGACAATAAAGGGTGACATTTGAATAGACATGTGATAAGTGGTATTGTAGCAATACTCATAGAGATAAATCCACTTTACCCATTCCTTTTGTTGCCCTACTATATTATTTATGAGATATCCCTCCACCCATTTATTCACTATCTCTATCTCACCATCTGTTTGAGGGTGGTAGCTAGTACTCGAAGTGAGCTCTGTTGCACACAACTGAATAGCTCCTACTAAAAATGACTCATAAACCTACTATCTCTATCACTCACAATGCTCCAAGGTAAGCCATGTAGTTTGAATATCTCCTTGAAGAACAACTATGTCACCCGTGTAGCAATGTATGTAGTAGTGATCAGATAGAAGTGTGCAAAATTTGTAAGGTGATCCACAACCACACATATGCAGTCCCTACCTTGGGTTATAGGAAGTCTTGTGATGAAGTCCATAAATAAACACTCTCACTTCCTATCAAGAATTAGAAGTGGCTGGAGTAAACAACATGGATAGGAGTGTTCCTGCTTATTCTGCTGATAGGTGGGACACTCTCTAATATACTGAAGTACTTCTACTTTGAGCCCTTTCCATGTGAAGCACTCTCTAATATGTTGGTATGTCTTGTAGAAACTAGGATGTCTTGCCATAGGTGAATCATGAAAATATTTCAGAACCATCCTTCTCACTGTTGAGCCTGGAACCAAAAATATTTTCCCTTTGTAATTAATGAGCTCATTCATAAGGGTGTATCTGCTGTCCTAAATAGTTCCATCTATGAATTTGGTGGTCCACACATCCTTTGCATATTCTACAAGGATCAAGTTTCTTCAATCCTCCAATATATCTATCAATAAGCTCAAATGGGGCCTACATGATAAAGCATCAACAACTACATTCAGTGCCCCCTTAAAATATGTAATATCAAATTCATAGGATTGTAACTTGCTCACCCACTTTTGCTGCCTATCATTGAGATCTCTCTGCCCCAAAAAGTGTTTTAGGCTATTATGGTCAATTTTGATTTAAAAAAAATTTACCTACCAAATATTGCCTAAATTTAGCCAAAGCATGCATAATGGCTAGCATCTCCTTATCATATATGTTGAAGCTCCACTCTGGCCCTCTTAATTTCCTACTCTCATAAGCAATAGGGTGCTTCTCCTACATAAGCACCACTCCAATGCCCTCTCCAGAAGCATCATAGTGTAGCTCAAAAAGTTTGCTAAAATTTGGTAATGCTAACACTGGATAGGAAGTCATCAACTCCTTAAATTTCTCAAAACACTCCTATGCCTCAGGAGTCCACAAGAAAGCTCCCTTTCTCATCAAATCTATCAAGGGTGCTACATGCTTGGAATATCCATCTACAAACCTCTTGTGGAAACCACATAATCCAAGAAAGCCCCTTAACTATATAAGATTCACTGATGAAGGCCACCCCATAATGGCACGAATCTTTTTAGGATCCATGTGTATGCCTTCTGCACTGATGATGTGATTCAAATACAACAACTCTATCATACCCAAATCACATTTTGATTCCTTTGCATACAAGGAATCTTTTCCCATTATATCCAACACCATGACGAGGTGAACCAAGTGCTCCTCCCAAGATCTACTGTACACCAAGATGTCATTGAAGAAGGCAAGTACAAATTTCCTCAACTAAGGATGGAAAACCCTATTCATTGTTACCTAAAAAGTAGTAGGTGCATTGGTTAGCCCAAATGGCATAACTACAAACTCAAAATGGCCACAATGACATCTAAAGGTTGTCTTCTCAATGTCCTGCTCTCTAACTCTGATTTGGTGATAACTTGATCTCAAATATATTTTTGAGAAGAAGAAAGCACCATAAAACTCATCTATCAACTTATTGATCTTGGGAATGGGGTACCTATTTTTAATTGTTTTCCTATTAAGCACCCTGTAATCAATGCACATCCTTAATGTCCCATCCTTCTTCTTCACCAAGACCACTAAAGAAGTGAAAGGAGACTTACTTGGTCTAATATGGCCCATAGAAAGTAACTCCCTTATGGTTTTTTCAATTTCATCCTTCAACCTCTTTGGATGCCTGTAAGGTGTAATCATGATGGGCTTAGCTCCCTCCTCTAACTCAATGATGTGCTCAATACTCCTATCTAGTGGTCTACCTGGTGGAATGTCACTAAACACCTTAGAGTGTTTAACTCTAAGTTTCTGAATATCAGGAGGATATTTAGTCTTCTGTTGCCCCTCCTATGATGGCATTAACATGCACTCTACCTGATCATGTCAAATCAATCTAGCCATCCTTTGGAAAGAGACCATTCTGAAAGGTGTAATCATGATGGGCTTAGCTCCCTCCTCTAACTCAATGATGTGCTCAATCCTCCTATTTGGTGGTCTACCTGGTGGAATGTCACTAAACACCTTAGAGTGTTTAACTCTAAGCTTCTGAATATCAGGAGGATATTTAGTCTTCTATTGCCCCTCCTATGATGGTATTAACATGCACTCTACCACCCACTCTACCTGATCATGTCAAATCAATCTAGCCATCCTTTGGAAAGAGACCATTCTGAAATCACTGTTCTTGATTGCCTTGAGAATTTGTGTCTTCCTATTCACTTTAAACCTCATCTCCATCTCCTTGAGATTAAGAGTAAACTCACCAATATCATCCAACCAACTCATCCCAAGGACTATATCTATATCTCCCATAGGCACAATATAGAAATCTTCCTTAAAGGCATAATTATTAACTTCCAATATGAGTTCAATGATCTTATGATCACAATTGAGGACATAGCCATCAACTATCCTCACTCTAATTCCCCCAAAATCCTTTGTTTGTATGCCCACAAACCTAGCATCAATGAAATTATGAGTAGAATTGGTATCAACCAAAGTTATAACTAATTGTCCAACAAGTACTCCTCTCATTTGAAATGATCCTTCTTGCTTAATACTAGTGAGACAAGCTTCCCTAAGTTGCCCATCTCCTTCCCCATCCTTGAACTCCATTTTAGACAAGTTTTCAGCCTTGTCTTCCTTTTTTTCACCATCTATTTCCTCTATATCAAATTTTTGGTATGAATTATCTGATTCTAATTCCTCATAGTATGCCCACATAACTCTATTAGCTTTTTCCTTTGGTCTAAGAGGACACTCATGGTTTGCATCATAGGGTCCCTTACAGTGGAAACATAATTTTTTCTTTCTCAAATCATTTAATGTTTCCTTGTCAAAAGGTTCTAGAGTTTTATCTTTAGAATCAATTTTGAAATCAGTCCTCTCTGGCTTTTATATAAAATGGTTTGTTATCCTTACTAGAAGATGCTCCTTTGGATTGAAATTTGTTTGTTGGGACTGTATGTTCCATACTTCTTGCCTTTTTCATAGCTTCCTATAAAGAAATAGGATCAAATGCTTTTATCCAACCTCTTAGTGGTTTAGATAGGCCTTCAATGAAAAGAACTATCAATCTATGCTTTGAAATGTTTGGTAACATGACTGCCAATCACTAGAATTCACCAATGAAATACTCCAAGTTGCTTGTTTGTTTCAACTATGCTATTTCTCAAAAATAAACCTCTAGATATTTTTTATCAAATCTTTCAACCAACCTATCCACAAAGTCTTGGTACTCTATCACCTAGTTATGTTAAAGTATCACATTACCATGGTACCACCAATCATGTGTTGCTCCCTCCAAATGCAAAGTGGTGTATTTGATAACTTCAATCTCTATCATTAGCCTTAGTGCCAAAAATGTGTCAAGCTCATGAATCCAAGCTTGAGCTATCATCGAGCCTAGGGGAACCAAGTGCAGTAAGGTGGGTACCCTCAACCCCTGGCAGATATCCTGCCCAAAAATCTATATTGGCAAGGCCCTTCCTAAATGAGGATGCAGATACAATAGTTGATATAGCTCCGATAGTAGCAGATAATAAAGTAGATAAGTGGATACAACAGTGGCCCTATCAATAATGAGAATACCATAGGTAGTGGACAATGGGCAACACACCACATAGATGGGTGGCACTTCCCCCTAGAATTAATTCTATGGCCCCAACAAAGCAGCGAACACACCCATCACATGTAGGCATAGTAAGCTTTCCTGTAGCCCTCTTCAGCTTGCTATTTTCACCCTTAGGCCTCCTATCCTATCTGAGTGACCTGTAATGTTCTCTTCTTTGATTTATGAAGCGTTCAAAGTTCATCCTCTCTCGAACCTATGGTGCTAATAATTCCCATTCATCATTTGCAACCATAAGAATATCTACATATGTCTCATCCTCAACTTCCTCCATTGGTTCCTATATTGGTTCTTCTCTAACAAAGGTAGGACATGTGGGTCTATCTGCTATTCTAGAAAAATTTCTATGAGCTCTAGGTGATCCCATTGCACTCATGTTATCCTCTTGTTCCTAATTTCACCTATCCTATGGATTCATGTGCTCAACCACGGTGGTGAGTGTCTACAAATCCTAAGCCATCCGCTCTTGTCCTATAACTATTTCTCTATAAAATTCCCTTGTTTCTTGATCCTCATTCCTATTGTCTCTTGGTAGGCTATGCTCTTGCCTATCACCCATGGTGTAATGTCCCCATTATTTTTAGGCTTTTGGGATTAGCCTATCATGTGACCCTTGTAGGCTAATAAGGATGGATAAAGGGTCTCTTTTAGTGGGCATCAACTTAAGGATTCATTATCCTATGGTTTGGCTTTCGTTTGGCATCATTCAAACTTTATTTGCTATAGTTTTGTCATGTTTACTATTTATAGTAAGTTTTATATTGATTGAGAAGGACCCTTTCAATTTTTGGAAAGTGCATTTGGTCACATGGGGAAATAATAGGTGTGACTCCTATTTTAGATGACATATTAAAAGGATAAGTATTTTGGGAGTTATTATTATTTTCCTGGCCAAACTATTATTAAATCATTAAATGGCTTATTATAAAGTTATAATTTAACTTTATAATTTCACTTAAGTTGAGGGTTGAGTCATCATGGGAAGGGGCCATTTATTTAATTAATTCATGGAAGCCTAAGCCAAGGTATTAATTTAAAGTATTGGAGTAAATGAATTATTAAAAAGAAAAGTATATCTTTTTATCCCACATTGGTAAGAATTGTGTTTGAGCTCTCACAAGAAAGAATAAAAAGGGACTTGAGAGCTCATTCTAAGATATCCATTGTTCATTGATAAAAAATTATTAAGTTTCTTAGCTGTGAGAAATGGCTAGGGTTTGAGGATTGATTCCTCTCTTGGAAATTTGAATCATCACTGATTGATGATGAATTTTGCAAACTAAATTCTCAAAATACTATTTTGATTTTGTGGATGCAAATTTGGTGTTGTTGTATACCAATTTTGAAGAGAACTATTAAGTTTCTACTATTTCAGAGGCTGTAATATAATTTTGAAAATTGGTGAGGACTCAAGGTGCTGCATTTTTTTGTTATTTTGGAGAAGATTTAGTAATTCTGGGCTCCATATCAGATTTGAAAGAGTTGCGTCACTTTTTAATGGTTGCATGACTAGCATTATAGGTTGCATTTATTTTTCTTCCTGACAGCCCATGCACATGTGGAAGGGTTGTGTGAACTCTTAATAGTTAGTGCACATTCATGGAGGTCTACATCTCATTCCAGCTGGGTTCTTAATTCAAAAAAAGGTTCTCATTTAATATATTTAATTGTTGTGTTATATGACAATTGAAATTAGAATAAATTTGATAATTGTGATCATTTCCAACAAAGTGTTGAATTTTAAAATAAATTGTTATCTTTATTATTCAATTCTGGACAAAATTCAACAAGTTAATTTTTATTAAAAGTGAAACACAAGACTTTTTAGCAAGCGAATTCAGAAATTAATAATTACTTTAGAAGAGAGCCAAGCAGGCTCATTACACATGGTGCTTGGCTGCCTATAAAAATTGTGTTCCCTATCAAACAAAGCTTTCCTGCAAGTGGAAAATCTATGAGAGCCAACCCCAGGTGGTTGGATGTGATTGCTAAACCCTTAGGATGGCAGGATTTAGCTCTGATACCAATGTAATAACATCAACAGGTTATAACTTCTTCAAATAGTAAAATCTTCTGTAGTCAGTTGTTCGACATTTTCTCAAACACTTTTCAAGCAAGCTCTAATACCAATGTAATATCTTTTTAAAAGGAACTAATATGCAAGTGCAATTCTTTTGGTATTTTCAATGCAAATACATGGAAACTAGATATGAAATGCATACCTATAGCCAACTAACATTTTGACAAATAATTGACATACAATAATAACTACAATAATGCCAAAATTTGATTCTGAATTATCACAACAAAACATATGCTTATGAAGTACAATGATAACTAATAATAGTTACAAGAGGAACTTGATAATAGTGATGCCCAAGAATGGAATTGAATCAAACATAGATACTGCAGTGCGGCATCATGCTTACGTACTGTAGCAAGCCCTGAATACCAAATTTAGTAGATATTTCACCACCTCAAATGGTTGCAACATCAAAGAGTTGACATTCTCCAATCGTTGATTGAAATTAGAAACCTTAGTTTCTTCACCCACTTAATATCAAATGCAATTCACAATAATCAGATGATAAACAATGAAGCTCTCACCTCTATTTATACTTTTCCTTCACCCTTCTAGGAAAGAAATAAAATGTTTAATAATTGAATTCTTTAGAAGTTTCTCCCTTTCCAATAATTAATGTACTTTTAGGAAATTAAACTATTAGAAGTTACTTTTAGGAAATTAAACTATTAGAAGTTTCCCCCTTCCAATAATTAATGCACTTGCTAGAAGCTTCTCTCTTGCAATACAATAATTAATTGTGCTTCTAGAAAATTAAATTACTAGAAGTTTCCCCCTTCCAATAATTAATGCACTCTCAATTAATTAGATTAATTAAATATAAAGTCACCTTTTTATTTTAATTTATTTAATGACTTTATAAGAAATTAATTTAATCCTATAAGGATCCCCAAACTTAAGGATCCCCAAACTTTTGCAAATTTTTGACCAATTTCTTTATACAGTTTATCCTATAAGATTATCACTAAAGCCATATATCTTAGGAATAAATATCTTATTCCACATATTATTTCTCCAAAACAAGGTGGATTTGTCTTGGGAAGGGAAACCATGGAAGGGGCTCTCATGGCTCATGAAGTTCTCCACTCTATTAATTCAAGCAAGTCTTCAAAATTTGTTATTAAATTGGATATGATGAAAGCTTATGATAGAGTTTGCTAGAAATTTTTGCTTCAAGTACTTGATAAAATGGGTTTTTCAAAAAATTGGTGCAAATGGATTAAGGCATGTATTTCAGGAGTGTGGTTTTCACTGATCATTAATGGTAAGCCTGTGGGTTTTTTTCCTTCTACGCAAGGGATTAGACAAGGGGATCCTTTATCCCCAGCCTTATTTATTATTATGGCCGAATCATTTAGTAGGGCCATTTCACACCAACATGTGTTGTAGAAATGAAAAGGAGCTCTTATTTCAGGTACAAACATATCTATTACACATTCTCTTTTTGTGGATGACACTCTTTTGTTTGGATTGGCAGATGTCTAGGAAGCTCGCCACATTCTTTATACCCTTGATCTCTACTCAATTGTGTCTAGTCAAGCTATTAATGCTCAGAAATCCAAAATTTATTTCTTCAACACTAAGAAAATGGTTTCTGACAAAGTTAAATAGATCTTGGGTTTTTCAGAAGACTTTTTTCCCTTAGTATATTTGGGTATTCCTTTCTTCATTGGTTCACATAGATCTTCGCATTGGTCTTTGGTTATTCAGCATATTTAGAGTATAATTGCATGTTGGAAAGTTAGGTGGTTGTCTTTGGCAGGAAGAATTTTGTTGATCAAATTAGTTCTAGCTAGAATTCCTAATTTTTTCATTGCTATCCTCAAGATCCCACCTAAAGTGTTACTTACAATTCAAAAATTGACTCAGTGTTTCCTTTGGTCGGGTAATATGAATGAATCTCATAAGATTCCACTTATTTCATTACAAGATATGTCATAGATTCCAAGTGTTGGAAGGGTAGGTATTCATGATCTATCTATTATAAATGAAGCATTTGGTGGGAAATTGATTTGGTACATGTATTGTACATTTTAGTCTATGTGGTGCAAAATTATGCAACAAAAATATCTAGATAACAATGATCCTTCTAGAATCCTTACTATTTCAAATCCTCCTAAAGGCTCAATTATTTGGGATTTCATGATAGCTTCGTGCAAAATCATAGTAGACTAGATCTCTTGGGAAGTCAATAATGGCTTAAGTATTAATTTTTGGAACGATTCCTAGAATGGTCAAATTCCACTTTCTAAGAGTGGAATCTCATTGAATGTTATCCAAGTTGTTGAGCTTCGCTAGGGATCCCAATTTAATCATTTTGTGGAATATGTCTATGAATTTTCAAAGAAAATAGTTTGGAAGGATCCCACTAAATTACCTCTGTCACCTCAGGAAATCACTCAATTTCAAAATATTTTGAATTCAAGGCAAATATTTTTTTTTGAAGTCCAAGATCAGATTTTTTGGGCTCTAGCTAAGGATGGAAATTATTTAGTGAAAGAGGGATACAAAATTTTACAACAGAATGGTTTGAATAAACCTACTTCTAGAGCTTTTTCATTTTGTTGGAATCTAGTTGTTCTTCCTGAAGTAGTTTGTTTCTCATGGCTAGCACTTAAACATAGGATTTTAATTAGTGATAGATTGAATAGACTATATATTGCTCCTCCTTTTAAATGTGTTCTTTTTTAGGAACAAGAAGAAACTGTGGATCACTTGTTTGTTATATGTTCATTTTCTTATCAATGTTGGTGCTTTATTTTGAGTAACTTAATTATCTTACTCCTTTGCCAAACAATATTTGGAATCTCTTTCAAGCCTGGCCAATTCTTTATCAAAAAGAATTGTTTGAAATATCTGGAAATGCATACCAACCTTGGTAGTTTGGGCTATCTGGTTGGAATGTAATAAGTGTATTTTTAAAAAGGAATCCCTACCATTAGACATTTTTTTGATTGGTATTGAAAAATCAATCTTGGAAGTGACTAATTCTAGTCTAAAAGTGATTCAATTCAACCTGATTATGACCCATTGGGATTTCCAAATTGTCCAACAATGGAAACAATTATTCATACCAAATGGGTAGAAAATTAGCCACTCACCCACATATCTCTTACCTAGAGAGAATTTTCGGAGACCCCATCATATGGTTTTTGGAAGTTGAACTTTGATGGAGCTTCAAGAGGAAATCCAGGTCCTTTGGGTTTTGGAGCATGTATTAGAAATCCCTCTAGTCAAGTTGTGGCTATCACAGTTTCTCCTTTGCCCATTGATACTAATAACATAGTGGAGGCTCATGCCCTATTGGTTGGGCTTATTTTAGCTAAATAAGGCTATTTCCATAGGTTACATATAGAAGGGGATTCTTCAGTTATTATTGATGCTTGTATCCATAGGTGCATCATTTCTTGGAAGCTAAAATATGTTCTTAACCAAATTTGGAGACTTCTTGATGAATGTTTGGATATTTTCATTTTGCAAATTTATCAAGAAGGGAATAAAGTTGTAGATTTTTTTTTATCAAATTTGGGTTGTGTTGGGGTTACTACCTTTGCTTTTCATCCTTTACCTTTTATTGAGAATTACAAGGTTCTACAAAATCTTATTCAAGATGACTTGGAAGCCTTTACCCGCTCGACATCTGAAGTTCATACTTTAGGTGTCGAGTCCAATAAGAAGGTAATTGATGAGAAGTAATGCAGATTAATATCAAATGCCGAGATAGTCTTTAGGTGCCAAGTAGAGAAAGCTATATTTAGGTGTTGAGTGAGTTATGTTTTGGTGCCGAGTAAAGTAGAATTGTATCAGGTGTTGAGTTGGTCAGTACACATAGATGGTTGTTGAGTTTTTATCAAATTTGGGTTGTGTTGGGGTTACTACCTCTACTTTTCATCCTTTACCTTTTATTGAGAAATACGAGGTTCTACAAAATCTTATTCAAGATGACTTGGAATCCTCTACCTGCTTGGCATCTGAAGTTCATACTTCAGGTGCCGAGTAGATGTCGAGTCCAATAAGAAGGTAATTGACACTGAGTAATGCAGATTAATATCAGATGCCAAGATAGTCTTTAGGTGTCAAGCAGAACAAGCTATATTCAAGTGTCGAGTGAGCTATGTTCTGGTGTCGAGTTGGTCAATACACATAGATGGTTGTTGAGTTCTACAAGAAGGTAATTGACGCGAAGTAATGCTAATTAGTATCAAATACCAACGTTCAGGTGCTGAGTGAAGCAAAATCATATCAAGTGTCGAATTGTCCAAAAAACATAGTTGTTCCTATTCTAGTATGAATGTAATATATGCCGAGTGAAAAATAACAAGTGCTAAGAATATTTGATATCCTTCATGTGCCAAGTTTAGTAGGATTGTTTCAAGTGCCGAGCAGAGTAGGTTTTTTTAGATTCCGAGTCAAGGTAATAAGTATTAGGTGCCAATTTTCCCTAGAAACAAAGTATGATTGGAAATATAGTGATAACCGAGAAAAGCTAGTTCACATTTCCCATTTCAACTTGCAATGCATTCATCAGCTATTTGTACACCTTTTACTCAAAGCTCATTAATGTTGAATGATTTTATCAGAAGCATTTATGATGACACGATATGCACATTATATTTTGAGTGTTTCAAATCTGATTATTCTCTGATGACATATAATTTTTGTTACTGTGATTTGATTTCCTCATGTAGTTATATCCAAGTCATTAAAATGCATCATCATTAGTACTCTTTCTAGCTCTTTCAAGGAAATTTTCTATCGAGCATAGATGGCTTATATCATGTTGCACTGTGTAATTTATTGCGTGAGGCATGACATCTTCATTTATCTTAGCCTTCAATTGCACATATATGCAAGAGTTCAATTCTATGATCTGTGTTCATATTTCTGTTACAAGATGAATTGTGGGTGGGATATCACTCTGTCTTGTGAAATGTGTCACAAACAACATTTTTTCATCATGCCAAAGAATTCTCGTATCTTCTTGCCACCGGCATTGGAGGAAACTATGTTACCGAGTATTATTTCAGATGAGGTGTTGGACCAAATGTTTTAATTTATTCACTCGCTGTCTGAAGAGCTATTCAACACATCATTGGTGAAGAGTTTTTATATCCTTCGGCACTTCTATTTTTCTACCCATCTCAACTCATTTCAATTTCCCTTTCCAATGCTATGGATCTCCTGTAGTCTCCCGAAATGCTTCAACCTTTGGCACATAAGGTAATCTGACCTCACTACCTGGTTGATAACAAATTGATTTTGGCTTTGCAAAAGTATGACTTATGGAATGGAGTGGCATTAGTTGGTGGTTTGTTCTCACATTTTAAACTTTTGCACAAACATTAATTTTATGTTGTTTTTGAGGTGCTTAAGCAAGCTATAGACACTGGCAGTTTCATTTATTTAAAACATGCTTTACCACCTGAACCAAGATTAATGGGTGTTCAATTGGTGGAACAAATAAAGATAGTGGGTGAGGCTATGATTGATTTGTAGAAGGAATCTAATGTTTCAAACTCTAGGGGTATGAATGTAGCTTTTGTGCAGCCGATTGAACAAAAAATTTGGGATTTAATTGATGAGGTTAACTCAGATTTGGATTGGATTCATGGCACTTCACAGTTATGTTCTGGTTGGGGACCTCTTCCTAGTGGGCTAGGGTCAATTGAAGGTGGACTTGTGTCTGATTGGGAAGATTTGTAAGATAAGTGATAGTTACTAGGATAAGCTTGTCATGAAGATAGTGCTCAAAAAAGACCAAAGAAATCAATGTCAAGGCACTCTCTAGTTCACTAATGGGTGCTAGTTGATACACCCCTTGTAATTATTTTCTTAAACTATATAAATCTATGTATATATTAGGGGTGATGTTGGGTTTTCTTCACTAATTCTTTCCCAGTTGACCTTGTTGAATTAGAATTAATAAAATATTATATTGGCTTGCCACTTTTGCCTAAAAATAAAATAAAATTAATTTAATCAATTTCTCCTTATTTCTCCACTTAGCCTTTGGAGAATGTAAAATCTAAGAACTCCACTGAGATGCTAAGAATATGGGGACATTACACATGGACAAAGTATTGAATCCTTTTCAGATGGATTTTTGTTGGTGAAAGAAAACACACTATCTGATATGATGATTTGTGAAGAAAATAGAGGGTCTTCATTACAGGTATGTTTTAATAGCAAGTAAGCATCCTAAAACATCTTTAAATTTAGAACCAAAGCATGGAAAATTTACAAATACAAAGATGTTGTTGTTATATCATTTGGAACAAGTTATTCAAGTTTATTTTGTAGCAACATATATGTTTTGGATAATGGTTTATCTGGAATTTTTTTTTGAAAGCATTATAGCAATGATTGGTTATTGTTGTCCAAGTTGTTTTGTGAATGCTATATAAGGAAGATTAAAGTTTCTATATATGAAAAAAAAATTCTATTGGTTACTATGGTTCTCCTAACAGTTGTGTTTCACAGTAAAAGGTTTTTATCAGTTACAGTGATAGTTGATGGTTTTTTTTTCTTTCATCAGTTGTATTTGCTGGTTATCAGATTCATTGAAAAGAAGTTTTGTACATAGTTCTATATCCTGTAAAAATTACAATTGGGTAATTGATTTAGAAACAATTTCATTGTAATAACTTAAAATATATCTCTATTTAAGGACGCATAGATGTGTTTGTTAAGGAAGTGGAAAAAGAGAAAATAAAAAGACATCTATCCTTCCTCAAATATAGAACATTTTTTTTATCTTGAAAGATTCATTGCATGATTACTTATACATATAGGTGTGTGAATCAACATCATACTATTTTGTGTATGTAATATCTAATATATTAGACTTTGATAAGAAGGAAAGACAGTTGTAGCTGTTGTTGTAATAGAGATTTGTTACTCAATAAAGATGATGAAGATCTGCTCTGATACCACTTGACGAAGGTACACTCTGATACCACTAACAAAGGGCCACACCACCCTTACCAACTCACAACCAAGAATGCAACAATATGAAGACCAAGAAAATAAAATGCTTCCCAAAGAACTCTTTTATTATACTTGAAAATCCAATTACAATAACATTTTTGCAAGATCTCTCAAGATCCAATCCAAGCCTAAGCTAGTCCAGATCTACATTCTGGTAGAAACCTTCGAGATCTCAACTTGTGCTCACAAGACACCAAGAAACCTCCTTGTTTCTAAACCGCAGTTACTAGCTCTTCTCACAAACTTATCCAAGATCCAAGCGTAAACTGCCTCACATTTGACACTCTGTCTACACACTCACAAGTCCATCACAATCCTACTGTAAACTGCCTCACATTCAGCACTCTGTCTACAGACTCAGGAAAACTCACTCTTTACTTCCTCCTTCTCTTTCACACCTTCCAAATTTCTCACATTCCAACTTTCACACATTCAAGCTTCACCTTCCACAGCTTCCACTTCTCAAGCTTCTCCTTCTTGAGCTTCTCCTTGAGCTTGATTAGAAATGCTCATATGCCTTGCTTAAATAGGCACTTACCACCCAATACATGACTTATCCATAACCTTCTAGAATTCCTCCACAACCTTCTACAACTTCCATAACCTTCTACAATATCCACAACTTCCTACAATATTCATAACTTTCTAGAATTCTACCCACACCTCGATAAATGGAATGACAACCATTTATTTATTTATTTATTTTCTATTATGCCACCTATGCACCTTGAAAATATAAATCCCCTTTTTCTCTCTTTTCTCCTTTTTCCCCTTTTTTAAAAATTTTATTATTATTTCTCCTCTAATTTTCGTCACTTTCTCTCTCCTCCAATTTTTTTTTTTTCTCGATAATTTTCCCATGCAAGATGCTCCTACATCAAAAGAAGGTAGGTTAATGGAGTAGTTTTTATCCCTATGACAAAACCATAAGGCTTTTTGAGGGTTTCCCACTCAGCAAAAAAGTTTGTCTCTTGGATTGTGAATTGTTTATATTAATTTTTCCATGTTCAATTCATGAGATTAATTCACATGTTTATGTTGATTCAAATGTCTCTTCAAATGTGATGCATAATTTTTAGAAACTTGATTTTAAAGCTGTATTCCGATTCAACCCCCCTCTCAAAATAACTACTTCCAATACACCTATCTTCCAACTTTTATGGTCCATTTTGGCATCAGGAATATGGGTGGAATAGGCATGTGTAAATTCTTAAAATTTCAAATTCTCTATTTGGGTGCTCCAAATCAGAATTGTGAATATGAATACATATACCAATTTTAGCCAAAAAATAAGCATTTGCAATTCAAAAATTCAAAATGTGAAATGGAAATGAGAAGAAGAAAAAGGTATTTGAAGATCAATCAATAATGTTGAAACCAATCCTCATTATAAACAATGGTATGTTTCAATTCCATCTTAAAGTTGCACGAGATAATGGTGGGTTAGTAAGAATAGAGAGAAAAGTGTAGAAAATGATTCCTTCAACTCAGTTTGAGAGATGTTATAACTCTACACACATCATCAACTCCTATAACACGACTACATAGAGCCAAACTTCAGTACATAAAATGTTCCTTATTCTCTGAAACAAAGAGGGTTTTATACAAGAAACAAACCAAGAACCCATCCTTGTGGACACAAGTATGAGGAAAATATTTTTATTGATATAACAATATCTTGCCATCGGGCACTTTGGTCAGGCTTATTTCCTTCATTCACTGATAAAAGACATATGAGATCTGACAATGGTCATATTATCTCCTTCAAAGGTGCCTGATTTTTAAGTTTGTTAAAAGCACAAAATTCATCCATGTGTCCCCTGGCTCTCAGATGGGTCGACTAGGCCTTGTTTTATCTTCCTTGCAAATTCATCACTCATTTATCAACAAAGAAAAGTTATTATTTCAAGGTCAAGATGTGATTTTCCTATTTAAAAAAAAATTGAAATGATCCTCCACCTCTTATTAGAGAATTTGTAAAACAATAGCAATTTAGGATGGAGATTTTGTTCACTCTGTGGAAAGATAGAAATGTTATTCTTTTCACTCACAATTTTCTTGATATTAATATTGCTATGTAAACTAAGGCATGCATTTGCAATAATGTAACTACGCAGATTCAAGTTCAAGAAAACAAACCTAACACTATTACCAAAGTTCCTCTAGATACCTCAATGTGTAGAGGCTACCACCAGCAGTGCCACTCCTCAGGCCGCCACTCGCACACCTCGTGCTCCCAGGATTCCCACCACCACTCTCCTAGTAGTGGTGATGGTGGATGGAGGCACCATTCACCTTCACTGCCCCATGGTGGCACTGGCTAGTCCCTGACTCCTCCTACTAGTGCTTGGCAAGCACTCTCTAGAAAATGGCCTCACTTGGACCTAGCAATTTTGCCTACATAGCCAAAGTTAAAGAATGTTGATTAGGCTACTAATCCTGCTATTGTTGTTGTCGATGATAGCTAGACTATTACTAGCCCACCCCTAATCCCAAAGATGATTGGGGTTTTCATGATCGTGATGAGCCACCACCCTCAGTAGGCACTGCTTTACTTGCACGAGGTTGCTTTATATGTTTGTTTTTTTTGAATAGTTTATGATTTCAACTTCGGCCATATGAACTCTCACAGGGTGATCTTGTATCCCCCAGCCCTTTTTTGTGAATTGTAATCTTAGTATATTAATTATGAATAGAAAAGGACTATTCATAAATAAATAAAATTGACCTCTAAGTAACATTAAAAACCAAAGGGCAAGACAACCAAGGAAAATAATGATTTGGTGACCTGATATAAAAAATTACAAAATGAAAATTCAAAGAAGATTTTTCTATGAGCTAATAATAACAAAAATAAGAAACATTATTTTGGAACATGTACCTATAAAATAAATAGATTCAAAATAATACATAATTACTAATATTAGAGTGTTTGAGCATAGTTATTTTTCTTACAATTGTCATGCTATGTCCTAGCAAGAATTCATGATCCATCCCTAATATGATGGCATGGTGACAACACAATTCAAAATAATGATGATGGGATTAGACAAAATAGTAAACAAATGGATGTTGTAGCCCATGCTATTTTAACAATGACCACTACATACATTTACATGGACCTTTGTAATTTTTATTTTTGTTTTTTATAGACTCCACCTTTTAAATCTCAAAACAAAGCACTATATGTTTTGCAATCTCCTCCCACTTCATTTGTCCAATTTTAATTTAGACCCCTAAGTAAGGGAGAAAAATCAAGAATTGGTTCGTGCTTGTACTCACTAGTCATCCAAATATTAGTTTACTTTAACCTACACCTCCAACCTCTCCCTGTCAACTCCATCTTTTATCTTTGGACAAAAAACTATCTTTTGAAACCTACATCCATTCTATTTGTCCAATTTTATTTTTAAAACCCTAACCACATGAGAAACAAAGTTACAATTGGTTCAACTTTTGAATCATCGTCACCTAAATATTAACTATTTGTTTTGAAACAAATGAACAAAAGATTTGATTCATATTCTCATTCTTATGTAATTGACAACTTTCTTGGATCTAATTTAATCAAAACATATAATTTGTAACAACTAGTGTATATCTAACCTATTCTATTATTTGTATGTTCACATAATGTAGATATCTATACACCAAACATCTGATCTATGTGGATCTAAAGTCATAGAATATGATCTCTCCTCTTTTTCTAGGGATTTACACACAAAACCTCTAATTTATGTTGATTTCAAGCCATAGAATATTATTTTCCCCTTTTCCTTTTGTCATTCCTTTTCATGGACATTTTTCTCATCTTCAACTTGTCGAAGCTCTTTACACACACCTCCCTCCTACCCTACCATAAGCTCCTAAACTTTTACAAAAGAAACCATTTGTCATATATCATTTACCAAAATGGATTTCTTTGTGTGACTTTGAATTTCTAATACACAAAGAACTATTCAAAGTTTGGAAGAGTTTCATTTAAGTATTGATTTTCATTACATGTTGAAATGGTTAGTTCAATTATCAACCTTTCACTAGTATTAAAACCATTTACTAGTATTACAAGTTGTATCCTCATGTAATATGGAAGTATCATGTATGTGTATCTTCATATAATGTGGAACTATTTTGAAGTCCCAAAGAATTGTTCATACAAACTTATTTGAAAAAATTACTTCTATAACATCATATCTTATCTTCAAGGTAGGATAAGAATTAGATCAAGATTTTATCATTTTCTTTTCACTTTTGCATTTTTGATTTAAACACATTGTAATGTATTTTTATTAATTTTTGAGATCTTAATTTGATTAATTTTTCTTATACAAATTTTTAATTGAACTCATTTTTAATCTCATTTATAATTTTCTTTACTTTCAAGATATGATAATAGCAATATTAAATTAAATCAAGATTATAATCCAATATCAAAGTAATATAAACAATGATGATTCTTACAACTTAAAAATACATTATTTGAAAACTAGATAATATTGATTAAAATAGAAGTGAAATAAAACTAGATAATATTGATTTAAATATAACTGAAATATATTTGTTTAAATAAAGGTCCTAGAGTTTGGAAATACACTAAATCAAACCATTAATAGTAGCAAAATGAAAGTAAAGAAAAATGGCTAAGTGTAAGGTTGTTCTTTCCCATTAGAAAATATTTATACTAGAAGCAAATGGTTCTTCAAAAACATATCATCTATGTAGAAACTATGAACAATCTATTATTATTTTTGTCTCTTTGAACCCCTCCTAAATATATTTTCAATCCTAATCAATTGTTGCATTGATGAGAGAGGTTCAATCTTGGGGAAAACTTTGATGGCCCAAATGAATGGTTTGCCATTTGCTTCAAGCCTATTGGCAAGGACCTTATTCTATTATTTGATTCAAAATTTCTAGCTTCCAAACAAAATATACACAACAAAGAAATAGATTTGTGAATCCAAAAATTGTAACAACTTCTCTTCACAAATATTTGCAATCTTCTCTTGGGAGGTTGCTTCAAGTGAGTAGCCAAAATGATTTGGCGAAATAACTATGCCTACATACCATACCATCTTCTATGTCAAAATTATAAAGTGTTGCAGATCATGAGACACTATTTCTTCAAATGTATTTGCAAGCATTTATTTCTCAATAATGTTCATCATTTTCAAATGGCTTGGGTGATCCAATGATGAGTGGTTTTGAATGATACTATAAAACACAGAAGCCTACATGGATGGATGTAAGAAAAAGGGCCAAGTGCCCTTATCACATTAAAATTAGTCAATACAAATTTAAGAAGAGTAAAATATTTTGTCAATATTTTTGTTATGACAAATTTGTGTGGGTATGTGCAAGATCATGGTGTGCCAAAAAGTGGTGATCTGAAAAACATGTAGTTCTGAAATGCTTCAAACCATTTCAAAATCTATTCCAACTTTTTTCCCACCCACCCTAATACTAAATGAAAACAATTAATGTCTTTATAAGGTCTACTATATGTTATAATTCTTTAGAATAACTGAGAGAGGGGGGTGAATCAGTTATCCAAGGTCCAAATGCCCTAATAATACTTTTTCTACAAATCCTTAATGGCACATAACTGAAATTATCATGCATACACTTGAACATTAAGTAATCATGAAAAGTAAACATGCATCACACCATCATACTAAGAATTTGATAACCCAGAAACCCTCTAGGAATAAGAAGGTAAAACTGGAGTGGGGATGATATCCATAAAATAACTGTGCAATTGATTTTAACCACTTCTGATGGTCTACCATGTTAAAGGCCTGCCCTGTTAAAGGCTACACTACTACATTTAACCTCATTTTTCTACCAAAATTTTTGACCATTCACTAAATAAATTTCATTTGGTCAGAATGTTAAGGCAAAAAATTTCCTTTTTTTACATGTAAGCCCATGTTGGTCAAATTTTTGACCAACACGGGGCTTATGCATAAAAAAACAAAAAAAAAATTGTAACTTTGTCTTTCCCGCGCGTGGGTTTTCTATGATGACGACCACTACTCCCACTCGCATGGGAGATGCTTGGGGCTCGAAACTGAGGAGGAGGGGAGTCCTCTTCCCATTACCATTGCCAAATTGCAGCATTGTTGAGGCTAAGGGTTCGGACATGGACTTCATCAATGTGGCCTATAGCAACCTCATTCATGCCCACTAGGATTTTCTCTCTCAAATTGCCTCTATGCTTACCTCATTAAGAGTAAGCCATGTTTTTCTCAAGACCCATAGAGACCACATACTTGCTAGACAATTCTTCAACTGAGCTGGGCAGCAGAATGGCTTCACCCATAGCATTGAGATGCACTGCTTGATGTTTCACATTCTATTCAGGGTTAACAAGTTCAAAGCTGTTGAGGCTGTCATGAAAAAGGTCATTGCACCCAAGGTAGGGAATCCTATTCCTAAAATCTTCCAAACCTTGGTGAATACATACAGGCTCTATGATTCTACTTCCAAGGTATTTGATGCCCTTTTCATGACTTATGCCCATTCCAACAAGCTCAAAAATGCAAGAGACGTCTTTTGCAGAGCCTTTTTTTGGTTTGTACTAGTTTTATCTTTAATCGAATAGTTTAAACAAAAAAAAAGGGCTTGTAAGAATGTTAAATCCATCCTTTACAAGTATTTATAGTTCCATCACCTTGCAACATATTGTGTTTCTAAATTTTTATTACTGTAGTTCTCTAGAAAATCAGACCCAATTCACAGGCTCAATCTAGAAATGTAGCTACAGAACAATTTTATTTATAATAAAAAGCTTTGGAAAACAAACAAATTTTATTTATTGTACTAGAGAAACCCGCTAGCAACACATCCCAACCACATAGTGTCTGAAACACCTTAAAACTTAATATAAGCAGCTTGGCAACATCACATGTAAACCCATTTCCTGTGGCAAGGTCAAAAGACACCATTCCTTTTGATGAAATTGTCTAACCATCTGAATTAAATTTAATATGTGAGTACAATAATCAAACAATAAATTTTGGAAGGATATAACAATCACTCTCCCGAAGTATCTAAATAGGCCTTGCCCAGAAAATAGAAACCATAAAAAACATTTGGGTAGTGTCCACAAACAGAGAACCCTTGAGCAGGTAATGTAATACTAGTTGAAGGAGGGCCTAAATTATCCTCCCTTTTTGAGAAGCCACAGTTAATATTTTTAAAATTTTCACAGATAATTATAAATAAGTTAGTTGAAATGCATTTGAATCACCTTGTATCCAATTTTGACCCATTTTCAGCATTTTCTTTTGGTTGACCTGTAATAGTTTTGGTTGGGACTTCAGATCCAGTATTATAAGGACTGAAAAGGAACTATGCGACTAGATAAATATCTCACTATAGTTAGATCTTCTGCTTGTGAACTCAGCTTCTTTATACATAAAGTGAGAGGTGATTTGCTTGCTCTTTTCATAGTGTTGCATTATTAAGCGCCCAGATGGCATTTGTAAGCCTTCAAATTGGAACAGAAATGCTTTCAAGCAGTGGCTACTATATATTACATTAAGATTTCTTCTGGGAAGACAAGACTCTTTATTTTTATAGATTGAACATTGGGATTGGAGCTACCTTGAGTAAGAGAGGTCTTAGGAGGATAGCTATTGACTATAGGATCATGAGGGTTTGCATTGGTGATTTTCTTGGTTGATTTAGCTGACTCACTCTGCCTATTTTTATTTTTTTCCCACTTAGTATGACAGAATAGGAATTTATAGGAAGTTCACTTGATTTTCTCTAAGAAAACAAGCTAATTAGGTCTCATTTTTTCAAAGTTGTATGCATTTTGTAGTAGAAGTGGGAAATCAGTCATCATTAATTTGTGTATGAATAGATAATCTCAAAGCCCTTAAAATAAATTGAAGAAACATGCTTCTTGTGCAACATAGAACTGACATTATGAAATGAAGATGTTGGATTTGATTGGAAACAAGTTAGGACATAGTGCATGAAATGAAAAAAATGTTGGCGGTAGTTAGTAATTTCTGTCATTAAAAGCAGACAACCTGCCCACGTCTAGCCCACAACTCAGCCATCTATCCACCATCCATAATAAATTACATAGCAGACACTCTGTCGTTCCAACCGTCGATGTTTTTAATATATGTAATATTATATTTAATATAGTGTAACATGTGTAAAATGTGTTGTGTGTAGAGATTTCTCATACCCTCTATAAATAGAGGCCTTATATAATGCATTGGTGCAAGGCAGTAAGGCAATACAATCAGTATTATTTTTGTGTATTTGTCTTTCTCTTTGCCTTCAAATTGGTATCAGAGCATGAAGAGCTGGGCTTAGGAAGAAAAGAATTATTTGTTGATATGTATAACTGCTGTAGCAGTAAATGAAGCTTCTAATGTTTTCTTGATTGTAGATAATTATCAGCTTTTAAAGTTGGAGACTAGTGGCTGCCAAGATTGAGAGAAGAAAATATCCCAGTTTAATGTTTGAAGAAGGTATGAGCTGATTTTTTGGAGTGAAGCCTAATGATTAAAAAAATTGTTAAAAGGGGAAAATAAGCATTATAATGTTGTTTGTTTAAGCTATATGTCATTGGCTTAGACTTGTTTGGTGGATTTGCTTTGTAAAGAAAAGTTTAAAATTGTAAGGTGCAGTTTTAACTGTGTATTAATATGACTTCAGGAAGTAGTATAACTCAATCACAAATTCCAATATTTTCTAGTAAAAATTATGAATTTTGGGCTATAAAAATGAAGACACTATTTTGTTCTCAAGGCATATGGGATCTTATTGAAAAGGGTTTTATTGAACCACAAGATGAGTCTACATTAACACAAGATGAAAAGGATAAATTACAAGATAACAAGAAAAAGGATGCTAAAGCGTTGTTTCTAATTCAACAATCTTTAGATGAATCAATTTTTCCTAAGGTTTGTGCTGCTAAAAAGTATAAAATTGCATGGGATATTTTAGAAACAGCATATCAAGGGACATCAAAAGTTAAGATTGCTAAATTGCAAACTTTAAGGCGTGATTTTGAAAATTTGTGTATGAAAGATTCAGACTCAGTTGATCAATTTCTAAATCAAGTAATGAATGTGGTTAATCAAATTAGATCATATGGGGATGATTTGACAGATCAAAAAGTTTTTGAAAAGATACTTCGTTGTTTGCCTAGAAAATTTGATGCCATTGTTGTTGCCATTGAAGAATCTAAAGATTTGACAATACTATCTATTGATGAATTGATGGGCTCACTTTTATCTCATGAATCAAGAATGAACAGAAATAACAATTCTTCTTTGGAGAATGCATTTAGATTGCAGGTATCTTTTGGCAGAGGAAGAGGAAGATCAAACTACAGAGGAAGAGGAAGAGGTAGAAGCATAGATGGACGTGGAAGTCCAAATCAAGAAGAGAGAACAAATCAATCCATTCAGAGTTCTAATAGAGGACGTTGCAGAAGTTCATTCCAACACCCATCATCAAGGTTTGATAAATCTCGAATTCAGTGTCATTATTGTAAGAGATTTGGTCATATTGCAAGTGAATGTAGAAAGAAACAAGAGGATATTGAAAAGAATGGTGCTAATTACTCAGATGTATCTGATAACAATTCAGGAAGTTTATTTATAACTTGTAATGTTGCTCAAGAAAGCTCTAGTGATATATGGTTCCTAGATAGTGGATGTAGTAACCATATGACTGGAAATAAAGATTTGTTTGCTAGCTTGGATGATTCTGTAAAATCTGAAGTAAAGCTAGGAAATGATAGTAAAGTCTCTGTAATGGGAAAAGGTGTTATAAATGTCTTGACAAAAAATGGAGGAAAAAGATATATTCTTGATGTGTATTTTGTGCCTGGATTAAAACACAATCTCATGAGTGTTGGTCAACTAGTACAAAAGGGTTACAAAGTTTCTTTTGATAATGATGTTTGCACAATCTTGGATAGAAATCCTAGTGGTAGGTTAATTGCAAGGGTCAACATGACACAAAATCGAATGTTCCCCCTTCAGATTCATTGCATTCAAGGAGGAAAAGAAGTTAGTTTCAAGATAGTATACTTAGATCAGTCGTGGCTATGGCATTTGAGGTATGGTCATCTTCATTTTGATGCTTTAAGCTTATTACAAAAGAAGAATATGGTGAAAGGATTGCCTCAAATATTGAAACAACCAAGTTCATGTGAAAGTTGTATTTTGGAAAAACAACATAGAGAAAGCTTCCTAGTAGGAGGTTCATATAGAGCAAGAGCACCATTGGAATTAGTTCACACTGATATATGTGGACCTATGCAAACTCCATCTTTAGGAGGAAGTATATATTTCCTAACATTTATTGATGATTTTAGTAGGAAGATTTGGATATACTTTCTCAAACAAAAAAGTGAAGCTTTTGAAAATCTCAAGGAGTTCAAAAATTTGGTAGAAAAACAAAGTGGTCACTACATCAAGGTATTGCGATCTGATAGAGGTGGTGAATTCAGTTCTAATGATTTTCTAGAATTGTGCAGATTTCATGGAATTAAGAAGTAGTTTACCACAAGGTACACACCACAAAAAAATGGTGTAGCAGAAAGGAAGAATAGAACCATAATGGAAATGGCAAGGAGTATGTTGAAGGCCAAAAATCTATCCAATGAGTTTTGGGCAGAAGCAGTAGCATGTGCTGTATACATTTTGAACAGGAGTCCTACAAAGAGTGTTAAGAACACAATTCCACAAGAAGCATGGAATGGTAAGAAACATACAGTATCCCATTTTAGAGTTTTTGGTTGTGTTGCTTATTCATTAGTTCCATCTGAATTGAGAAAGAAATTGGATGATAAAAGTGAAAAATGCATCTTTATTGGTTATAGTGAAGAATCAAAGGCTTATAGATTGTATAATCCCATTTCAAAGAAAGTGATCATTAGCAGGGATGTTAAATTTGAAGAAGAAGATTCATGGCATGAAAATGATAACAAACAAGTCACAAGAGAAGCACCAATATTACAAGGTGATGATGAATTAAAGGAACAAGGGACTCAATCAACACCCAATACTCCACCAAGGAACTTTGTGCAAGGTGCCTCAGCTTCAAGTTCAAATGTAAGTGATAAATCTGATTCAACATTCTCAACACCAGGTTACAAAGGTAAGAAGACAAGAAGATTAAAACAAATATATGATCAAGAAGAAGAGAATGTAGATATTTACTCAAATTTTTCTTTATTTTCTTGTGATCCATTGTATTTTGATGAAGCAATTAAAGAAGATAAATGGATCAAGGAAATGGATGAAGAAATTGACTCTATTGAAAGAAATAACACATGGGAATTAATGGATTTACCTAAAGGAAAAGAATGTATAAGAGTCAAATGGGTTTACAAAACTAAATTTGATGAAAAAGGTGAAATTGTTAAGCACAAGGCAAGACTAGTTGCTAAAGGTTTTTCACAACAATATGGAGTTGATTATAATGAAACATTTGCTCCAGTTGCTAGACTTGACATAGTTCGAACTATTTTAGCAATAACAGCACAAAATGATTGGAAAGTGTATCAAATGGATGTAAAATCAGCTTTTTTGAATGGTTTTCTTTATGAAGAGGTATATATTAAACAACCACCTAGTTATGAGGTTAGTGGGCATGAAAACAAGGTGTATAAACTAAACAAGGCACTTTATGGTTTGAAACAAGCTCCTAGGGCTTGGTATAAGAGGATTGATTCATACATGATAAGTAATCAATTCAATAGAAGTAACAATGAGCCCACGTTATATGTTAAGACTAATAAGGAAGGTCATATTTTGATTGTATGCTTGTATGTTGATGACTTAATATTCACTGGAAATCTATCAGTAGACATGTTCAAGTCAGAAATGATGAAAGAATTTGAAATGACAAATTTGGGGTTGATGAGATATTTCTTAGGTATTGAAGTTATTCAATGTGACAAAGGTATCTTCATTTGTCAATCCAAGTATATAAAGGATGTTTTAAAAAGATTTAAAATGATGAATTGCAATCCAATGTCAACTCCAGTTGCAACAGGAACAAAACTTAGCAAGGAAGAAAATGGCTCAAATGTTGATCCAACTATGTTTAAGAGACTTGTTGGAAGTTTAATGTATATGACAGCTACAAGGCCAGACATCATGTATAGTGTCAGTTTAATCTCAAGGTTCATGGAATCACCACAAAATTCTCATTGGAAAGTTGGAAAAAGGATATTGAGATATATTGCAGGAACAATGGGATATGGAATCCTATATTCCAAAGCTAACAATTTTGATTTGATTGGTTATACTGACAGTGATTTTTTAGGTAGCATTGATGACAGGAAGAGCACTTTTGGATATATCTTCCACCTTGGATCAGGAGCTATATCATGGGCATCAAGGAAGCAACCTATAGTGACAATCTCATCAGCTGAAGCAAAATATGTAGCTGCCACTTCCACAGCATGTCAAGCAATATGGATGCATCGAATTTTGTTCGATCTTCACCATCATCAGGAGGAACCAACACCAATTCTTTGTGATAACAAATCAACAATAGCATTATCTAAAAATCATGTATTTCATAAGAGGAGCAAACATATTGATACAAGGTACCACTTCATCAGAGAATTGGTCAATAATGGAGAAATCCACCTTGAGTTCTGCAAATCTGAAGATCAATTGGCAGATATTTTCACTAAGGCATTACCAAAGAATAACTTTAATATCTGTGAGAGAAATTGGGTATTACTGATGCAAAAATTGTTAATGACAAAAATTAAGGGGGAGTGTTGGCGGTAGTTAGTAATTTTTGTCATTAAAAGCAGACAACCTGCCCACGTCCAGCCCACAACTCAGCCGTCTATCCACCGTCCATAATAAATTACATAGCAGACACTCTGTTGTTCCAGTCGCCCATGTTTTTAATATATGTAATATTATATTTAATATAGTGTAACATGTGTAAAATGTGTTGTGTGTAGAGAGTTCTCATACCCTCTATAAATAGAGGCGTTATGTAATGCATTGGTGCAAGGTAGTAAGGCAATAAAATCAGTATTATTTCTGTGTATTTGTCTTTCTCTTTGCCTTCAAAAAGTCAATAAAAGGAATGAGAAAAATTGAGTTTAAGAGAAGATATATCAAGAAGATGAATTATTCGTCACTTATTTTGTACAAAATGATACTCTAGGAATCAATTATTTCTCTAATGTATGGATCATACCCACATCAAGAGAGTTCTATAAGTTTCATGCCAATTAAATAAGAGGAGACATGAAGCTCATCTAGACTCTAGTAACATCCTAGATAACAGAACAGTGGATGGAACTAGAATTAACTCATTTGATTTTCCAAGTCATGAGGCATACCTTCTCTAACAAAATTTTAACCCACTTAGTACACCAGTACAGAAATTTATGTGAGCTTTGTGGCAAGGTAAGCATATTTTATGATGATATTGTTGTAACTACCACACAAGACAAGGGAGAAAAATGTGAATACAACAGGGGGCACAAGAACAATAAAAAATAAATTATATCAACTTGTGGAATCAATAACTATAGTTGTTTTCTAGGATTTACTTAGAAAAAACACAAAAGTAGTCGCTGCCAGTGTTGATCCATATGGAAATTTAGAGTTCTGTAAAAAAACCAGAACAAGCCTATTAGTTCAACTTCGTGTTCATAATTTTGCAATTACAACTCAAAATGACACCATTCAAAAAGTGCATCGAAAATTTTCACCAATTATAACATAACAAAGAGGTGCCTCAGAACTTTGATTGCCTCAAAATGACACTTTAGAACTTTGATTGCCACACATCTCACACTATGTAACAACATGAGATGCATGGTTGTATGATTGATTGTGCAATTATCCATGTAGATCAAAATATAGACAAGGTGATTTGAGATAAATCAATCTCACACAATGAAGTTGATTTGTCATCAAATTCTAGCACCTCGCCTCACCCCTAAGACATTAGTCATTGATTCGAGATTAATCAATGATGGATCATAGAGATGTGCATCAATAGTAGTTGTGATGTTATTTCTACTATCATCCACTCTCCAGTAGCTCCATGATCCATCTTCCTTATTGAAGAAAGCTAACCTTCCATTACCTTCTATAAGGATGCAGATATAATTCCTCATTGTCAAGAATCTGTGCTTGGATATACCATCAAATAATAGTTGCTTACCTAAATTCAAAATCCCCATCACATCTGGAGGCATTTGTGAGATCAGCTTCCAGGATGGGTTTGGGTTCAAAGTTATATTTAAATTGCTCTCAAACTCCAACTCCCACAAACACAAACACAATTGACGTGAATCTTGTGTTATGAGAACCAGTGATGAGTCGCATACAACCAGGTTGGGCTCCATTCTCCCACTGAGTTCAAGCAAGCATACATAGAATTCTTGAGATGTGTAATCTTCTTTAATTCTAAAAACCATGAGCTTGCCCATAGAGATGCCAAAGGTACACCAATATAACTCCTTGAAGAATACAAGATCCCTAAATGTTGATGTGGTCCATTTTGACTTTAGAATAACCCATGATTCGCTTGGAAAATAAAAAATCATTTGATGGCTTTACCTACAAAATCATTGACATATTTGATCAAAAGAATTTGGAGAGTCATTCCAAAAACTAAGCCAATAAAGGCAAGAACGGACCATGGAGGACTATGTGATAGAATCACAAAGGCTTTTTGTCTTGGTTACCAGAATAAGTGAAAAAGAGACTCACACACCTACTATGGAGGGACTATAGAAGGGAAAATTTCATTTTTCTTAAATCTAAGCCCGTGTTGGTCAAAATTTTGACCAACACGGGCTTAACTTCAAAATCAAAAATTATTTTTAATTTCATTAATATTTCATTGAGCGTGCGGGAAGGGGAAGGAGTTGGACCTGGAGCATGGTGTAAAGGTTTCATTGATTTTTCCTAAAATATTTACAATCTCTACACTTGAATTCCTACACAGCATATTGTGATGTAGTTACTGATGATTGTGATTCCACATGCCAGATGCTCCGGATGTGTGGGTGTTCACAGGGAGCTCATTTGTGTCTTGGTCTACCTATAGGCTAGACGAGAGTGGTTTGCAAGGATCAGGGAAAAATCTTGTCACATTACGTTGATGTCTCTACAATTGATAGAGACACTTCTAAAGCTATAAGTGTAGCTATCAAAGGTACTAGTGCTCAGTTTCTTGAGGTAATCCATAGTCTTCTTTAACTTGGATAATAAAATTGGTAGTACTCTACTTGGATTCTTTTCAATCCTTGGACACAAATGAGAGAGGATAATTATGAATGTTATTTTTAGCAGTCTCTTGAATGTATTACTGAAGCTTGTAAGTTGTATATTGACTAGGCTCCAGTTTCAGGTTCAAAAAAGCCAACAAAAGAAGGAAACTTGATTTTTCTCACTACAAGTAAGTCCTTGTTCTTGATTGGATACATCCATGTTTTCCACTATTTTGTAGCATTGAATACATATCTATCTTCCATTGCTCTGTAACATTGAATACATATCTATATTCCATGTTTTCCACCATTCTATAGGTTGTAATGTCCCTCCCTTAAGTTCTACCATTTATTTTTTTTAAATTGATTAACTAAATGTTTCCCCTTGGCATTTAGTTAATTTGTAATTTATGCATTTATAAATTTAACACACTTAATGTGTTGGCACCAACCGGTAGAGTTATATATGCATATATTGTATCAATTTGGGAAAAAAGTGGGAAATAAAGTTAAATTCACTTTATGTGGAATGTGGGCATTCAAGAAGTCAAGGAGGTTACAATCTAGGTGAATATAGTCAAAAAAATAGGTTGTTTTTTGGGGGGAAAGAAAAATGACATTACAACATTACCTTGGCCCTGGCATTTGATGACTGCTGGTGTATCTACATCATTGGGAGTAGTGAAAGATGTTGGTCTAGGTTGGGAAGTGTTGAATGAACATGCATAACAAGTATAGGTCAAACTCTGTTAGTCATTTAATTAACTCTAAGAACTGTTATATTGTTCTGTTTTGAGTTGAGAGATGTTTGGTTGTTGTACAGAAGATTTACATTTGAATGAATGAAGAAATGGGTCAGGTTGTTTGAAAATATTTCCTTTAAGTGTTTTCCTGGCTGTATTTGTTTTTAGATCTACTAGTCTGTGCATGTTTCCCTTAATCTATCCTGTATCCCATTGGATCACGTATCCTCTCAAAAGAACCTGGTATCACACAGTGTCAAACAAGGTGGCTTGTCATATATGTTTAATATATTAGTAGCACAAACATGCTCAACACACAATTTTAGTTGACCTTCTCAAATGATTTATTGTAGGTGAACAACGATGGCATCTTTGGTACCATTATTGATAAGGAAGCTGCAATTCAAGCTGCATCAGTTTCACAAATGCAACATGATTTGATGGTAATTTTTAACTTTGTAAGAATACATTTTCTTTATCTGAAATCTATACTCAAGGGGTAAGGCAAAGTAAAGTTATAATATGTAATTTTCATTTGCATAAGTTGTCTTCCACCTTGAAATCAAATATCTAGTAGGATTTTATGAAATCAATATCTACAACTTAATATTATCTCCTCTTTAGTTCTATTAATATGAATAACTTTCCATGCTAGAATCAATAGTTAATAGATTTGATATATTACAGTAGCCTCCATTAACATGAGCTGGAAACCTAATATATTGTCTTCTTAAATTTTGTAATATTCACTACAATGATATTGAGCTCCCTCCATCCTGAAACCAACAACTAATGGGATAGAGTGAAACAAAGTTCTCATATAGACAACTATAGTGTCCTCCATATGAGATACCAGCCACCCAATATCTTGCTTTCTTGAACTCTAATATGTTCTATGAAAGCCATTTTAATATGAGCAATATTAGTTATATTTTCTTTAAGTCACCATAATGTTACAGTGGTGGAGGATCGTGATTTAATCTAACTGAGCCATGTTTATTTTGTGATTTGTTTTCTCCATATTTTACATTTTAGAGGGTAGTTTAAAATTAATTTGATACAAAGCTATTGGTATAAAATTTCCATCTTACTTGTCCAACCTGAAGTATTTGCTAGTGAAGCAATGGACAACATAGGAACATGAGAACTAGAAATACAAAGAAAGTATTTTCTAGTGAAGCAATGGATAGCATAAGAACATGAGAACTAAAGTATTGTCTAACAACCATCATATAAAATAGCCATTCAGCTTTCCACAAAAGGAAAGTAAATAGATAAGATCATTTCTATGATCTTCAGTTTCTTGTTAGAAACATTCTTTTTTGTACATTTGTATATTCTTTTGATCATCTGTTGATGCATTAAAATTTTTTACTAGTTACTTCTCAATAATAGAAAACAGCTTATTTCTGCCTTTAAAGTTTGTATGGGGTACAAGAGCAGCATTGTCCATTTCTTTAATTACCTTGTTGAAAAGTTCTCTTAGCTACTTTCAGTAGTATGGATGCTTGTACTTTTTCAAATTGTAGAAAGAAAGGATTAAGCAAGGACACTCAACTAATTTTGGAGATTGAAGCATGTACTATATATGTATTCTATATAATTACTAAGAAATCTCATGTTTTAGAGTCGTGTCTTGCAGTTATATAGGACTGTATTAGATGATTGGTGTAATTGAATGTAAGAACTACCTATAGCTTGAAGAATGCAAGAGAATCAGTCTTCCCATTGTGGGAAGCTATTTTCTTATCATGATATCATTGGCTACTAATTTAGTGTTGTTTACCACATATATAGATTTGTTTAGTGTAAGGCATTAATTGTGTTGGCCACTAGTATTTCTCAATGCCATTCTCCTAATTAAAAGATCTTATCTAGGGCATAATATTTGCATGTTGTTCTAATGATATATTGTAGCTCATTTGATGATTACAAGTAAGTGAAATTCATGAGGTGTTCTATTTCCTTATGAAGCACTATATGCTTTGTTATTTGTAAAATAATTCACACCTTTTGATTCATCTATTTGATTATGTTTACATTATTGCTTCACATTTTCCCTCATATATATGGAAGTGTTTGTTCAATTATTTTTAAAGCTTCAAATCTTTGGTCAATCAAAGTGAGTTTCCTTGTACATGATTACACAATTCTAGAATTCATTTTTTTGTTTCCAAAAATGAGAAGTTTGAGATCATGATTTTTGAATCACTTTAAGTGTGGTTTTACTGGATATAGGAGGTAGAGACTTGATGAGATGTGTGTACAAATATTTCCACAATACTCAAGGACTTGATGAGATCTGTGTACTCATGCAGAGGTGGTTGGAGAATCCTTGGCTGGGGTTCCTCTGTAGAAATTTGGTCTACCATTTAGAATCTAGGTAGTTCGACCAATTTTCCTTGTCCAAACTGTGATGTGACTAAGAGCAGATACATACATATGCTGTAGCTGTGGCGTGTCTGAAGAAATACTCGCAGATCAAATGGGTCTAGGAAAAATTGTGCACACTATTGGTTTACTTGCTCACTTGAAGGGAAAGGACATGCATGGTCCCTTTCTAGTTATTGCTCCCCTCACCACTCTATCAAATTATGTGAATGAAATTGCTAGGTGGGATTTTGACTTCTTGTAAGATTTGATCTTTTTAGAGTTACCCTGTTCATTGTATTGACTTGTTAGTAAAATTAAGCAAAACTTATCTGTAGATTTACTCCAAGCATGAAAGCTCTCCTATATCATGGGTCCAAAATTGATTGTGATGAGCTGAGAAGAAAGCACATGCCAGGAGAAGTCGGTCCAAATTTTCCTGCTATTGTCACATCCTATGAGGTTGCCATGAATGATGTAAAGGCACTTGATTGCTACAAGTGGAAATATCTAGTTGTCGATGAGGTTTGTGTTTTACAAAATCAAGCACTTCTGTTTTGGGTTCAGTTTTGTCAATTTAATATCTCATTCAGTTACCTTTGTGCTACAGGGACACTGATTAAAAATTTTTGAATGCAAATTACTAAGGGAATTGAAATAGTTAGATGTTGACAATAAGGTTCGTTTGACTAGAACTCCCCTACAGAACAATTTGGCAGAACTCTGGTCCTTGCTAAATTTCATTTTGCCTGATGTATTTACTTCACATTAGGAATTTGAATCTCGGTAAATCTCTCTTCTGCTTGATCTGTAGGTATCTGATTTAAATATGAATTGGGCCAAATGCTTTATTTCAAATCAATACATACATGTTTTAGACTCATCCATTACATTACATTTTCATCTTTTTTGCTGATTCCCTTGTTTTTAAAGTTAGTAAGATAGGTTTGACCTCATGATCAAGCTCAGTGATAAAATTGAACTTGTCGATCGACCTCTTGTACTCTGGGACATGCTCCTCTTACCATAAGATGGGCTTCATCAGATATTTAGAAATATGCATATGCCAGCTGTGCCAAGGATTAAATGATGTCATGTTTTCACTACCCTCTCAACTCTCAAGTTTGCATTCAATGTAATAAATTTAAAGTATCTAAAGGCTAAATAATAGTATTCTCTTTAAGGGGAGAAAACAATGTGAGGTGGAAAGGTCTTTAGTGTAAGTGTTTGTTAAAATTGCTCTTGGTGTTTCTTGTTGTATTGCATTGCTTACCCTTGCTATCAGAAGTGGTTTTATAAGTTTCATAGAATATTTTTTTCAGTTATGTTTTCTCCATCTGGATTAGTTGAGTTTTCCTTTGCTATTGAAGCCTTGAAGGTTCTTTTCAGCTACATTTTCTCCATGTGGAGAGAAGTGGACAAGTATTTTTAAACATGCCATTGAAAAGATTTTTAGCTACGTTGTTATCTATCAAATCAAGCAAATGGGTTTTCTTTAAAGTGTGACTGAAGGTTCCACCTGCACAATAAGAAGAAATGTGGTTACAAATTTTTTCTACTTTAGAGAAATTTGATTTAATGGCGCATCTCAAATCATTGAGTATGGTATTAATTATGTGTTTTTAAGGTTCACAAATGGTAGATTTGCTAAATAGAATTAGGTTGGAAATTGCAGAATTTTTACTCCTTAAAAGGGTAAATGCTTTTGATGTGGACTTATGAACTTGTGAGGTTACAGAATGGGACCTGATCACCATTTTAACATTCAACAATCAAGAACAACAATACAAATTAACCATCAGAGCATGCCAATGCCAACAATTAGTAGTTCAACTTAGTCTTTATTTTGTTGAAACATTAAAAATGTAAAACTAGGTATTCTTTTCTTGTCACATTTGAAACTCTCATCTTGCTGTGAGACTAGCAAAATTTGAGCCATATCCAATTTTCCATTTTCAAACCTTGATGTGATTCGGAGCAGATGCATACATGTGTTGTACCAGTGGCATGTCTGAAGAAATATAATATTACCTAGCTTTTTTGCAAGTTTGTGAGACTGTCAAGGTCTTGTTGCCTAATATATCTTTTTTTTTTATAGGTACTAATATATATGAATTTTAGTAATAGCAAAAAACAACTGTATTTAAGTCCAAAAGAAGCCTATTCATGTTGAAAGAAGTTTGGCTCAATGGTAATTTTGGACACTTTTATTATCATGTTTATGAATTTAATTTGCAGCAGTCTCGAAATATTAAAGGCATAGTGATTGCCTAGCTGCATCTAGCTCTCTATGATTGGCAGGCATTATATTACATATAGTAGCAAAGATGCTTATAAGTAGAGTTAATTTTTCATGTTATTTTAATCACAGGGAAATGGGTTTATGGTATTTTGATCCAATAATTGCTTCTTCTTTTTCTTGAAAGGTGTTCCTATTTGAGAAAGTGTACCTCTCCATATCGTGTTGATATTGTAGTGATGAGCTATAAATAACAATCATGATCTAGTTATTGGGGAAATTTGAATACCTAGGGATTCTCACCATTCCATGCCTCTATTATTATGAGGGGGGCCCTATGATTTTGTTACTTTTTACAGATCTAGTGATTAGTACTCTTTATTATCATTTCTTGATCAATAAGATATGATCCCTTCTAGGCTCTGATGTAGGAAAGCATGTGCTCTTCTCATTTAAGGCCTTTCTTACTTTACTATGCTGATTTATGCCAAATTTCTTTAAGGTTTGATATTGGTGGGAGAGAGAGAAATGGGATGGGTCAGGAGGAAGAAGAGGAGAGGAGAAGAGTTCAAGTATGCTTCAAATTCAAGCAGTTAATTTTATGTTTGTTTTCTGTTGTTGGACTTGAAATTGACAATAGTTTCCTTTTCAGGTAATTTCAAAGCTTCATTTGATTCTTCAGCCATTTCTCCTCAGAAGACTAAAGGAAGAGGTGGAATAGAACCTCCCAAAGAAAAAATAAATAATCATGTATGCAAATATGATGGAACATCAAAAACAGATACAAGAGCATTTAGTCAATAAAACACTTGAGGTTTGCCTGCAGAGTAAGGCAGAGAGAGGTAGGGTAATGTGTTCTCTAATTTTAAAGAGTTATTTTATAGAGCTCCTGCATAAGTTGTGTTCCTTTATTAAACTATACTATCAACCATTTAGCCAGTCTTATTTGCTTGAATAGTAAAAGCTTGGTATGACTTCCTTCATCTATTTCAGGAACAGGTATCATAACAAAGCTAAACAATTTGATGATTCAACTGAGAAAGAATTGCAATCATCTTGATATGTTGGAATCACAGTTTGATCAATCAAGTAAGGTTTTAATTAGTAATTAAGCTTTGTTGTTTTGAAACTAATTACTAGTGGGACAAATTGATTTAGTGTTATGTCTAACATTGAGCTTTCTCTTCAGTTGATTACCCGCCAGTGGCTTAGTTGGTTCAGCAGTGTGGCAAATTTGGCTTGTTAGATAGACTTATATTGCATTTGAAATCTCGAAAACATAAGATACCAATAAAAATTTGCATTTTTCAACCTTCATTTTTACTATGCCCTTAAGTTTCTTGTACTGATTTCAAGTAACACAGCAATCAAGAGAAGAGTTTGCTTGTTGTTCTCAAGTCTCTGATTTGGTCCTAGATATTTGTTAGATTTTTATTAGCATTCTAGAAGTAATGTTTAGGTGCAATCATTGTCCCTTATAACTCTTATTTTGTTTCCTTTGTACTTGATTTGTTTAGATTCCTAAAGGAGGGTTTAGTTTGTGGCATAGTAGGAGATAGTATGCCATAGTGACGTTAAGAAGTTTCACTAAATCCATTAAATAATACTGTCAGATAGAAACTCAATTATATATATATTTATATGTGTGTGTGTGTGTGTGTGTGTGTGTGTGTGTGTGTGTGTGTGTGTGTGTGTGTGTGTGTGTGTGTGTGTGTGTGTGTGTGTATTTAGAAGTTTACATAGATATTATCTTTATAGTTGAAGAATCAATCATGTGATATGTTTAGTGAGATTTAGACATTCACATGCTGCCCACTGCACACAACCCAAAAAGCACTGAGTCTTGCATGTGCTCATTTACAAGATGCCCACCTTCTCTTCATATGTCTAATGTATTGAAAAGTCTTCTAGTATAGGTGGGTCATTCTCTTGCATTTTATTTTGAATCTTTTCTCTTCGAGAGAATGATGGAATGACCAATTAAATTTGCAATAAGATCATGCAGTAGTGTTTCAAGGTACTTTTCTTCTTGTGTGTGTGTAATGGTTCACAATTTCATGATTTTGTAATCTACCTATTTGGCCTAAATTTTTTGGATTCTACAATAGTATTTTTCTCCAATAGTACAGACAAATGAATTGTGTCATCAGTATTTTGAAGCCTGTGTGCAAATCTACAAAGAGATGGGTGTCAAGGTTATAGATTCATTACTACACTCAGGAATGGGCTCATCTTCAATCTTCAGAAGATTGAATATGAGCCCATTCTCGATTATGGTAATGAATCTCAAAGCTCCTTTAGCCTAAGCATATCATGTCCTTCAGATGATCTTTTTGAAGCTGCTTCAACATTGTATCCTTCAGACTTTAGAAAAATTTATGTGATATGATTGTGAATGCTTTTCTGGAGATAAGTTTTACCCAATAAATTGTGAAGTGCATGGAATCTTCTATGATTAATCCAAACAAATACATATGCCCATTTATAAGTTAATTATTTGTTTGAGTATATATAATATATTTCTTGACAGTGTCTTTGGTTGATGTGCAGCATCAAGACTTGGGTTCTGGTATTTCTTCTGCAGTCGCAATGAAGGTCGATTGTATATTACTTGCAGCTTGTGGAGTAGATGAGATTCTTCGTCAAAGTCCTAAATTTCTAGTTGATATCTTCACTTCATGTCTCACAACACCTATTAAAATTGCATTGCGATGGTATTATCCTATTCTCATACCTCTAATCATCTCATTCTTTTTACACATGATTGGGAAACTGCAATTTGTGATGCGCTAATATCTAGCTCCTTTGCTGGGTACAGCAACTGGACATATTAGGGAGTGAATTAATAGCATGGTTTCTCGTAAAAAATCAATTTAATATAGAGTTTTGGTAATGACTATTTATCTATCTTGTATCTTAAATTATTCTCATTTTCCTCAAATATGTGTCGCAATGGATATAGTGTTTACATGTATCATAATATTGAAACGATTCTCTAAGGCAGGGCAAAGTTGTTTACTATGCCCAAATAGCTCACTTCTAATGGAATGGAACTTAAAAACATTGGGAAACTGAAATTAGTGATCCTTTTATTCCCGTCACGTGAAATTTTTGGTTTTTGCAATGTATGTTACTAGTTTTGGATTTTTGTTTGCTAAACATGATTACATCTTTATCTAACAAGACATAAAGAATTACCAAAATTCTTGTCACCCATCCTTGTACAATGCTAATGATTCTTAGTTGGAGTAGTTCCAAGATAAATCACCTCTTGGGAAGTCTTGATGCTTACCCCTTAGAGCATTACCTGAATTGAAAAGTGACAAGTGGATCATTCATGCCCGCGAGATGGTTTTCCACAATCCGCATTTGATGAATTACAGGTCAACAACTTTGATTCAAAAAACTATGCAGCTGAATCCTGCTATGGCATAATGTAAAAATTACCTTATTTGTCAACTTGATTTCTATGTATGATTGATAATACATTAATAAATAGCAAATTAAGAGCTAAAATTCAAGCCATAGTATGCCAATTTTGCACACAAAAACTTGGCCTTATCTGTCCCAGCCAAAACATGGCGAGTTGACTTGGTGAGAAAGCTCGATGAGCAGACCTAAAGACTGATCTTGATGAGGCACTTTGGTGGGGTGACTTGATGATCAAACTCAAAGAGTCAACTTGGCAAGCATACTTGAATAGTCGACTTGGTGGGGCAAGTTGGCGAGCTAACTTAGCGAGTCCACTTGGTGAGGCGAGAGGTGAGTCAACTTGGCAAGCTGACTTGGTGAGAGGACTTAAAGACTGACCTTGATGAGGTGCTTTGGTGGGGTGACTTGATGAGCGAACTTAAAGAGTCAACTTTGTGAGCATACTTGAACAATCGACTTGGTGACATGACTTGGTGGGCTGGCTTAGCGAGCTAACCTGGCATGCGTACTTGAACAATAGACTTGGTGAGCTGACTGAAAGAGTCAACTCATTGAGGTGACTGGGTGGGAGTGACTTGGCGAGCTGACCTAGAGAATTGACCTAGGGGATGGGCTTGGTGAGAAAACTTAAAGAGTCGACTTGGTGAGACAACTCAAATTTTTAGCTTGGCGAGCAAACTTGGGGACTTGTTGGGACATGTGGGCGAACCGACTTGGTGAGGCGACTTGGTGACATGAATTGGTTGGTTGGCTTGGAAATCTTACCTTAAAGAGTCAACTTTATGAGTGTACTCAAACAATCAATTTGGTGACATGACTTGGTGAGCTTGACAAGCCAACCTGGCGTGCATACTTGAATAGTAGACTTGGTGAGTTGACTTAAAGAGTCAACTCGTTGAGGTGACTTGGTGGGGGTGACTTGGTGGGCTAACCTGGAGAGTTGACTTAGGGGGAAAACTTGGTGAACAAACTTAAAGAGTTGACTTGGTGAGTGTACTTGAATTGTTAGCTTGGCGAGCTGACTATGGGAGTCGACCTGGCAAGCTGATATGGCGAGTCAACTTAAAGTGGTGACTTGGTGGTGCAAGTTGGTGAGCTAACTTATCGAGGCCACTTGGTGAGGTGACTTCACGAAGCAACTTGGTGAGCCGACCTACTAAGTGTACTTAAAGATTGACCTTGATGAGGCACTTTGGTTGGCTGACTTGATGAGAAAACTTAAAGTGTCAACTTGGCGTGTCGACCAAATGATTTTACATGGTGAGCGATCTTAGAGAAGAAACTCTATAGGGCAAGGTGGTAAAACCATTGGGTGAGTCGACTTCATGAGCTAACTTAATGAGTCAACTCGTTGAGGTGACTAGGTGAGGGTGACATGGTGAGCCAACCTGGAGAGTTGGCCTAGGGGGTGGACTTGGTGAGCAAACTTAGAGAGTCAACTCGGTGAGCATACTTCAATTGTCAACTTGATGAGCTAACTTGGGCAGTCGGCCTGGCGATCTAACATGGTGAGTAGGCTTAAAGTGGCAACTTGGTAGGGCAAGTTGGCGAGCTAACTTAGTGAGGCCACTTAGAGATGTGATATGGCGAGTTGACTTGGTGAGCAAGCTCGATGAGTGGACCTAAAGATTGACCTTGATGAGGCACTTTGGTGGGGTGACTTGATGACCGAACTCAAAGAGTCAACTTGGTGAGCATACTTGCACTAGTGCATTTGGGTTCATTTTTTGACCTTCATTGATCAAATTTTTAACCCAATTTTTGACCAAATTTGACCAACCCATTGGTCAAAATTTTTCTGGTCAAAATTTTGACCAACTCACTGGTACATGATTTGTCTCAATCATATAACTAATTATATATTTTTCATATTAGTTACTGTCAGTGTTTTTCAGGCATTCTATAAAACAGGTCACATGCCTTGCGTATGATATGACATTTTGCATGCATCTTGCACTCTCTCTCATCCGGCTAATGATGGATTACATAGAGTGATCTAAAACCATGATGCTAAAAAACACACAATCAAATCTAAAATGAATTTTCACTACAAATGGATTGTGGAAATCTGATATTGGTAAAATTGCATGCATGTCTACCAGGACAATCACAACTTAAACATATATTTTTCCTGGTAGACATGCATGCAAAATTAACAATATCAGATTTCCACAATCCATTTGTAATGCAAGTTCATTTTGGATTTGATTGTGTGTGTTTTTTAGCATCATGGTTTCAAATCACTCTCCGTAATCCATCATCAGCCGGATGAGAGAGTGCAGGATGCATGCAAAATGTCATATCATATGCAAGGCATGTGACTTTTTTATAGAATGCCTGAAAAAAATTTACACCTACTTGTTGGAAGAAATTTCTACCTTCATTGGTCAAAATTTTTGACCTTCATTGGTCGAAATTTCTCCTTCATTGGTCAAAATTTTTGACCTTCATTGGTCAAAATTTCTACCTTTATTGGTCGAACGTTTTGACCTTCATTGGTCAAAATTTCTACCTTTATTGGTCAGAATTTTTTTCCTTCATTGGTCGAAATTCCTACCTTTATTGGTTGAAATTTTCTACCTTCATTGGTCAAAATTTCGATCAATTCTTGGCAAAACTTGCACCATGGCTATGGAGGTTTTTTGACCAACGTATTGGTCAAAATTTTGACCAACCAGAAGGTTGGTCAAAATTTTGACTAGAGAAATTTCGACCAATGGGTTGGTCGAATTTGGTCAAAGTTTGGTCAAAAATTGGGTCAAAATTTCAACCAATAATGGTTGAAAAATGGTCTCAAATGTACTAGTGCTACAACACATTGTTAAATGTGACCTTGTTAGAGGATTTCACCATACTATTTGGAATGGGCTTGTTTAAAGAACTTTGGAACATTCACTTGGAATGTCACCCTGTTAAAGGATTTACAACATGGCTATTAAACCAACCTAAGTCCATAGGATTTATTTTAACTGTTACAATTGCTAGAGAGTAACAATAATGGCTTTTGATCTGATACAACTTACAACATGTCTTGCAAATTACAGATCACACTTCAGTTCAATCCTTTGCTTGGCTTTAATCACTTCAGATCTCTCAGCTTGTCATCTCAAGCTTTGTCACCTTGAGTCTTCTTACTTATAATACCAATATAATCATATCTATGGTCACCTATCAAAGCAAAGTATCTATGCTCTCTTCCACCTTAGCACCTTCTTCAGCACTTCATGCTTTCATGCTCGACCACCTTCTTCTGCTTCGTGACCTTATGACTCCTTAAATATAAATCTAGAATACCTTTCCCGCTTGATTCTCCCTCTCCAACTTTAGGGTTTCAATAGACTAGGTAAGATAAAATGTATCTATCCCATATCTTTCTCTTATCTAGAAAATTCATCTAGAATCCAATTATATTCGTCAAAAACATTTTACATAGTGTTCTATGCCACCAGCTCATCATTCTTATCTTCTATCTGATTCACAGAATTCTAGATAACAACCATGTTAGCTTAGATCTGGCGAATCTTTGATTTTCAAAATAATACAGCAACTCAGCATTATTGATTTACTAATGCTCAGTTTCTTTTGTGTTACTCAGCACTTGTATCTTGCTCGGCACTTGTATCTTTACTCGGTACCTATTTCTTGCTCGGCACCTAAAGACTACTCGGCATTTGAAAACTTACTCGGCACCTATTTCTTTTCTGCTACTCAGCACCTGATCTTCACTTGGTACCTGAAGACTGCTTAGCACCTGAAGATCACTCGGCACACACTAAGTTGAACTTTTCTCAGCTTCAACTGAGAATTTGTTCGACACTAACTAGCTTGCTCGGCTCTTTCTAATGAACTTAGTTAGGCTTTACAAATGACTTAGCTAGACCTTACATCTTTGATGTGTTTTAGTGTGACCGTTCTTTGTGTCTGACATCAATGCACTATTTCATCAATGGCTTAGCTAATCCTTATACTTCATTACAACATCATAACTTCAACCTTTCTCTAGGTACTCTAGTTACATCTTTTTGATTGCCACCTCCTTTTCAATCAACTAACTGATAGTATTTGGATTACTAAAGCAATTGTCATTCTTGCAGGTAGCAAGTTTGACATCAATGACAAAACAATTATTGAAAAAATTCTTTACCAGTTCCATTACTCTTCATTCATGAGCTTTTCAATCATTTCCAACAATCTCCCTCTTTGGCATTGATGGCAAACCAAATTGATCACTTGATCAACTTAGTTACCACCAAAATAATATTTGTTTTCAGCTACATTCTTCTTCCTTCTTGACTATTTTATCCTTTACTACTAATCTCATATATCTCCATATCTTTACCTTTTAGTTTCTCATAAATCTCCCTCTTTCATATATATCTCCATCTTGCTTTGTATTGATCAGTTTTCTGCATATATCTCCCTCTTTGACATAAATGTAAAAGATGTAGCATCTTTTTCTTTTCTTTTTTCATGCGAAATATAAGCTTTGCATCTCATGTTGTCTCCCTCTGTCACCATGCTTGTGACTAAGTTGGTGTTCCTGCTCCTATTGTCATCCTTTGCATCATTCTTCTGATATTTCAATGATTTGTTCTTGTTGATGCAGGGCAACTTCTTTGCTTTAAACTGCTTGAGTTAGTGGCATTACCCCCAACATGCCTCTAAGATATTCATAAGCATCCTTGGGAAATGGTTTGGTAAAGATATATGTACTTTGTTCCTTTGTGTGAATGTACTCCATCTTCACTTGTTTGTCTTCTACCAATTCTCTGACATAGTGATACTTGATTGCAATATGCTTGCTTTTCGCATGCATTAATGGATTCTTGGATATGTTTATAGCACTTGTATTATCACAATACAATATCACAAATTTGGTTACCTCTTCTTTCATTCCTTTCAATAGATGTGTGAGCCACACAATGTTTGTGCAATTGATTACTGCTGCCACATATTCTGATTCTGCAGTGGACTGAGATGTGCATGTTTGCTTTTTGCTAGTCCAAGTAACTAGTCTTTTACCTAAAAATAATGCGCCTCCGCTTGTGCTTTTCCTGTCATCAATGTTGCCTCCCCAATCTGCATGTGTGTATGTATTGAGCTCAAACTTTTCATTCGTTTTATAATATAGGCCAAAATCATCAGTTCCTTTGAGATACCTCATTATTCTTATTACTGCTATGAGATGATTTTCTTTAGGATTAGCAAAGAATCTAGCCACTATTCCAACTGCTAGTGCTATGTATGGTCTACTATGTACAACATATTGCAATTTTTCAATCATGGATCTGTACATTTTTTGATTAACTTCAGCTGATACATCATTTTTGGATAGTTTATGTCTTGTTTCCATTGGTGTGCTGACTGGTTTGGAGTCTTCTAATCTAAGCATTTTAAGTATCTCTTTGATGTACTTTGATTGTGTCATAAATATACCATGTTTTAGTTGATGTACTTGCAATCCAACAAAAAAATTGATCTCTCCAAACATAGACATTTCAAACTCATGTTTCATTTTGTCAGCAAAAATTTTGCAAAGCACTTCCTTTCCTCCAAACACTATGTCATCCACAAAGATTTTAGATACAATAATATCCTTATCTTCTTTTGATTTGATGTACATGTTGTTGTTATCATCAGTTCTTTCAAATCCTATTTGCACTAGATACTTGTGAAGTCTCTCATACCATGCTCTAGGTGCTTGTTTCAAACCATAGACTGCTTTATGTTGTTTACAAACCATATCCCTGTTGTTCTTATCAAAAAATCCCTCTAGTTGTTCAATATAGACTTCCTCTTCCAATATACCGTTCAAAAAAGTAGACTTTACATCCATCTGATAGACTTTAAAACTTTTATATGCAGCATATGCAAGTAAAGTTCTTACTCCTTCCATTCTTGCAATAGGGGAAAATGTTTCCCCATAGTCTAATCCTTCTTCTTGAGCATAACCCTTACATACTAGTCTGGCTTTGTTTCTAGTAATCTCACCATTCTCATCTAGCTTGTTTTTGAATACCCACTTAGTGCCAATCACATTCTTATCAACTGGTCTAGGAACCAAACTCCAGGTTTTGTTCTTCTTTATTTGATCAATCTCTTCTTCCATAGCTTTATACCAGTCACCATATTGTAATGCATCATACACTGTCTTAGGTTCAAATCTGCTTAACAGACATGATTCATTTCTTAGTCTATTCCTTGTCACTGGTCTTGCATCTTTGTCACCAATTATCTATTTAGCAGAGTGATGTTTCTTTACATATTTTGATAATCTTGGTTCTATCCTTGTTTCCATGTTTGATATTTTAGATTTAGAGTCACTATGGACTTCGTTGTCAGGTAGTTCTACATCTCTTTCATGTGTATTGACTTCAGAGCCAGAATGTTTATTTTCTTCATTCTGCAACTCAGCTTCTGAATGTAGCTCAACATTCATTGGTTGTGACTTGGCTGAAACTAAAACTTGCTGTTGAATCCCAATTTGATTGATAGTATCCTCATCAACAAGCATTCCTTCATAAGAATACACAAAGGTTATTTATTCATCCATTCTCTTTGGTTTTTCAACTTGGACATCTCTATGCTCATCAAAGTTTACATTTGCACTTTCCAAAATTTTGTTAGTGTTAGTATTTAAACACTTATATGCTTTACTTCTAGTGGAGTAACCAAGGAAAATGCCTTCATCACTTTTTGCATCAAATTTTCCATTTTTGGCATCTTTAAGGATAAAACATTTGCAACCAAATACTTTGAAATGCTTTACAATGGGTGAGTGACCATACCATAATTCAAAAGGTGTTGCATTAGCACCTTTCTTGACTTGTACTCAGTTCAGTGTATGAATAGCCACACTTAAAACTTCTCTCCAATATTTTAGAGAAACAGTCTTTTCCATCATTAATGTTCAGGCACAATCAATCATAGATCTATTTCTTCTTTCAACAATTCCATTTTGTGGGGGAGTTCTAGGAGCTGATGTTTTTCTCTTGATTCCTTTGTCATTGCAAAATATCTCAAATTCATTTGATGTGAATTCACCACCTCTATCCGATCTCAGGCATTTCAAATTCTTTCCTGTTTCTTTTTCAACTCTAGCCACATACCACTTAAACATTTGAAAAGTATCATATTTTTTCTTTAAGAACATAACAGTCATCATCCTAGAATAGTCATCAACAAACAACATTATATATTTATCTATTTTGTAACTCTGTACTTCTATTGGACCACATAAGTCAGTATGGACTAACTCAAGTACTTCTTTAGATGTATAGTTTTTAATCTTGAAACTTGACTTAGTTATCTTTCCTAGCCGACATTGTTTGCACATGATATTGTCAGGTTTCTTTAGTTTAGGTAAACCTCTGACTTTCTTCATTTTACTGATATTGATCAAATTATCAAAGTTGACATTACATAGCCTTCTATGCCATAACCACATGTCATCAAATTTTGCAACAAGACAAGAGGTATTTTCCATATCAAGATAAAATAGATTACTTCTTTTTTTATCTCCTTTTCCTATCAATTTACCATCAGTATCATAGATTTTTATAGTTTTATTTCCAAATTCTACTTTGCACCCTACATTGCCTAACTATGAGACACTTAGCAAATTGTAGTTTAGTCCTTCAACATAGTATGCATTATCACACAAAATTTGTTTTGTAAGCTTAATGGAGCCTTTTCTTTTGATTTGACATGGAGCATAATTACCAAATCTAACACTATTTCCATCATACTAAGTAAAGTTAACAAACTTACTTTTATATCCTGTAATGTGATGTGAGCATCCACCGTCTATGATCCATCTGTCATTCTTGTTCATACATGTTACCAGTGCTATAGGCTCTTCTTCATCAGATTGGTCCTTCATGGCCACATAAACAACTTCATCATCATTATCATCAGAATCCTCTTCAGCAATATAGCACTTCTTGCCTTTGTCCTTCTAATCTCTCTTATCATCTTCTCTTCTATGTCTGTACTTGTTGCCTTCTTTGTATTTCTTTTTCTATGTACACCTTGTAGCAATATGTCCTACTTCATTGCAATTGAAACAAATGATAGGCAACTTACCTTTGAATTTTCCTTTGCTTTTGTGAAATCTTCTAGCTAGTAATGCTTCTAATTGTTCCACATCATCCTCATTAGTGCTACTGTCATTGGATACATATTTCATCTTTCTTCCCTTCTTTGATTTCACCTATTCAGAATCTTTCAATGATAGCTTGGCCTTGAAAGCAGATTCAACATTCTCAGGTCTGTAGTTGTCAAAGTTAGATAACTCAAATGCAGTGAGTCTACCCACTATACCTTTAAAACTTAGATTGTTTCTTGGCACATATCTTAGCTCTTGTATAGCTGATACTTTAATAGCATAGATAGGGAGAAAGGTTCTTAAGAACTTAGTATTAATAGTATCATCATCTAATTGACCACTCAAACATCTCATTGCACTTACCACTTCTTTTATTCTAGCAACATATTGAGCAACATTTTTACTTTCCTTCATTTTGCTCTCTGGACATTCTGATCTCCTCCATAAATGTCTGATAGGGCTTTCCACATCTTGAATGCAGTGTCACGTCCTTTGATATCATCAAATTTAGCATAGCTGAGTGCAGAAACAATTTCCAGCATTGTCTGATTGTGTTCCTATTTATTTTTCAAATCTTCTATAGTAAGAGTACCAGTTGGATCAACATGTTCAGTAACAATTGAATTTTGGGCATAATCTCCTATGGATCCAAGATGTAGCTTCATCAAGCTTTTCCATGCAACAAAGTTGTCTTTGTTGAGCTTGGGAACTTCTCTCTTAGGCATTTTGATCTTTTCTGCTTCTAGTCCCTTTAAACTAAGTCAATAGCTAGGCTCTGATACCTATTGTTATAATTCTTTAGAATAACTGAGAGGGGGGTGGGGGTGGGGGTGGGGAGGGGGTGGTGAATTAGTTATCCAAGGTCCAAATGCCCTAATAATACTTTTTCTACAAATCCTTAATGGCACATAACTAAAATTATCATGTATGCACTTGAACATTAAGCAATCATGAAAAGTAAACATGCATCACACCACAACACTAAGAATTTGATAACCCAGAAACCCTCTAGGAATAAGAAGGTAAAACTAGAGTGGGGGTGATACCCACAAAATAACTACGCAATTGATTTTAACCACTTCTGATGGTTTTCCCTGTTAAAGGCTACAACACATTATTAAATGTGACCTTGTTAGAGGATTTCACCATACTATTAGGAATGATCCTGTTTAAAGGAATTTGGAACATTCACTTGGAATGTCACCTTGTTAAAGGATTTACAACATGGCTATTAAACCAACCTAAGTCCATAGGATTTATTTTAACTGTTACAATTGCTAGAGAGTAACAATAATGGCTTTTGATCTGATACAACTTACAACATGTCTTGCAGATTACAAATCACACTTCAACTCAATCCTTTGCTTGGATTTAATCACTTTAAATCTATTAGCTTGTCATCTCAAGCTTCGTCACCTTGAGTCTTCTTACTCATCATACCAATGCAATCATATCTATGGTCACCTATCAAAGCAGAGTATCTGTGTTCTCTTCCACCTTAGCACCTTCTTCATTACTTCATGCTTTCATGCTCGACCACCTTCTTTTGCTTCGTGACCTTATGACTCCTTAAATAGAAATCTGGAATACCTTTCCCGATTGATTCTCCCTCTCCAACTTTAGGGTTTCAATAGATTAGGTAAGATACAATGTATCTATCCCATATCTTGCTCTTATCTAAAAACTTCATCTAGAATCCAATTATATTCGTCAAAAATGTTTTACATAGTGTTCTATGCCACCAGCTCATCATTCTTATCTTCTATCTAATTCACAAAATTCTAGATAACAACCATGTCAGCTCAGATCTGGCGAATCTTCGATTTTCAAAATAATGCAGCAAGTTGGCATTATTGATTTACTGATGTTCAATTTCTTCTATGTTACTTGGCACTTGTATCTTGCTCGGCACTTGTATCTTTACTCGGTACCTGTTTCTTGCTCGGCACCTAAAGAATACTCGGCATTTGAAAACTTACTCGGCACCTATTTCTTTTTTACTACTCGGCACCTGATCTTCACTTGGTACCTGAAGACTGCTCAGCACCTGAAGATCACTTGGCACACACCAAGTTGAACTTTGCTCAGCTTCAACTGAGAATTTGTTCGACACTAACTAGCTTGCTCGGCTCTTTCTAATGAACTTAGTTAGGCTTTACAAATGACTTAGCTAGACCTTACATCTTTGATGTGTTTTAGTGTGACCATTCTTTGTGTCTGACATCAATGCACTATTTCATCAATGGCTTAGCTAATCCTTATACTTCATTACAACATCATAACTTCAACCTTTCTCTAGGTACTCTAGTTACATCTTTTTTATTGCCACCTCCTTTTCAATCAACCAACTAATAGTATTTGGATTACTAAAGCAGTTGTCATTCCTGCAGGTAGCAAGTTTGACATCAATGACAAAACAATGATTGAAAACATTCTTTACCAGTTCCATTACTCTTCATTCATGAGCTTTTCAATCATTTTGATACCAACCCTTTATGGTCAACTTTAAAAACATCCTAAAAATGTGTTTTTGGCCTGTGTTTATGTGATTTTTACTTCAAACATGTAGCTGATGAATTTTTTTTACCGAAATTGGATGAAATGAAAAGGGTTTCTTAAGAATGTTCTTATCTTTCCATAAATGTAAAGTTTGTCAAATTATAAGTTTAGTAAGTAATTATTACTTATTTTCTAATGGAGTTACATATAAAGTGTTGACTGACACACTACTTGAAAAACAACTATTACTTTCAAATGGTAAAACGTTTTTTAAATCCAAAAGATGCACCACATTCTATGTTTTGTCCACTATAAGGAAAATAAAAATAAAAATAAAACTTTGAAGAGTTTTGATTAGTTAAGGTGGTCATACATGAGAGTTTTTTATTCCAAATATACTAAAGTTAAAAATTAATTATTTATTATTTATTTAGAATAAAAATACCCAAAAATATGTATCACATCTAGGCATGAGTCTACTACTTATATCTAGAATATTATTAAAAAATATTATCATTTGATTTTGATTAGGGTGGTTAGACATACATTTACTTCTTATTTTTGTAATATTGCATTAAAATTCAAAATTTTGATGGATCATTTTTTGTTTTTTTGAGATAAGTCCTAGTAGTTCAGAAACTAGATTCAATTTCCTAGAGATTCTTTTGTCTAAACTTTTTGATGTAAAGCTAATAACAAGTAAAAAATTGCACATCAAGTTGACATAACCCTAATTTTTTGATTTTTTATTACCACTTAAGAGCATAGTTTGGTTTACTAACCCTAATTTTTTGATTTTTTATTACCACTTAAGAGCATAGTTTGGTTTACTATGATACTGCACATACTCATGTATTTCTAGATTTTAATAATTATTTTTTAATTATCTTAGCATACCTTTTAACTTACTCAACTATTATTGTTCTTCTAAGTGGTAACTCTATTCACTATGAAAAATTATATTATCTATGCAAGAGTCCAAGAGTGGTCATTTTAAAAAATTTATTGATACCTAGTCAAAGGCATCCCACTATAGAATATATTTGTAATAAAAGTTGTGTCAAATAGTATAATTTCACCTAAAAAATAAATAATAAAATACTAAAACAATAAAATAAAATAAAATAATTCCCTTTTAAAATTGCTAATTGAATTTACATATTGAGGATCATTAGTTAAACTCCTAAAATTGCATTATGTACATCCATCGAACCCATCTAGAGGGAACTCTTTGTTGACAATTATTTGAATGCTCTCTAACTTTATGTATAGTGATATAAGTTCTAAAAAAAAAGGTGCAGCGTCCTAACTCTTTGTACAACCACCTAACTTGGGGAAACTTTGCATTGATAGTTGATTGACAAGAATCTGGCCCATACAAATCCTATATCAAAATTGACAACAAAACAATATTTAGTATATTATGAAGTAAATCCAATAATAATATAAAATTGAATTGATAGAAAATATAATAGTCTTTTCTCTAAATAAAGTTCATGATACAGATCCATTAACACTTCCACAAAAATAAAACATAACTAGAAATATATCATAGGTTATTTTAGGTATTTTCAAAATAAATAAAAATAATGAACAATTTAATGAGCTTATAAACTCTAATAGTAAGGGGTGTCTATATTTAAAAACTTTATCTAAATTTGAATGTGTAATTTGTGACATACCCTTTGTCCAAGTGAAATTTATTTCTCTAGAGATCAAAGTATGCCAATCACATCCTTCACTATCCCCTCTACTACAACATGGCAACTACAATAGTCTACTAGCCTTAGTAATTAGACATTAAAAAAATAATGCTAAATCTTTTTGGTTGATAAAGAAAGTTCTATTGAAAATTAAAGATGCAATATACAAGAAGAAAATAGATAACAGAAGCATAATTAGAAACATGATATTATTGAATAATGAAATTCTATTTATACACTTCAATGAGAAACCTAATGGTAGTTAATTTCTTCCACATGCCAGACTTCTCCACCAACCACTGCCGACCATGTAGAACTGTAAACAAATTTCAAGCACCATTCAAATAAATTGTTTGTTGCCATATTATTCACATGTTATTTGACTATAATAGTTTACTATCTAAATTATTCTAAGTCCTCTATAAATAGAGGCATTATGTAAGGATTTAGGCATCAGATGTTTATTTGATCATTGTGGATCATAAACTTGGATAGAATGTTGTAGCATTGCAAGGATCTATAATAGATTTTAGTTTTGTTAATGAGCATGAAGTATTGTAGCATAGTTTTATGAGTCTTTGTGTTTTGTTTACTGATTTGAATGTTTATTGTTGAATTCATGTTTGTCTTTTATACACTCCATCCACCTCCTACATAACCTACATTTCTAAAATGTTTCAAAATAGATTGACAACAATCTATCAAGAGATTGACAATGTAGTAAGAGGATTTGGCAACATAACAAGATTAATAGACAAACAGTGCAATACTCTAGATTTCTAACTGGATCTAAGAGAGAGATCTACAATTAGTTATTTGTTCAAACTAGAACTCGATGACACAATTTTAATTAAACTATAGTCTTGCTACCAACAACTCAAAATTAAGTTCACATTAGCAACAAAGATTATGCATTATTCTAACAATTTATTATCAATATAACTTACCAATTGAAATATTTGAATATAGAAAAATTGCAACACAAACTAGAATCAATGAACATTTGAATATTAAATTTCAAAAATTCAAGTATCCTTAATTAAATTGGCTTGGTTGAAGAATGGAAAGAATAGGTGAGGTGAGTCGACTTGGAAACTCTAGGAATTGTATCCAAACGTAAGGAACACATTGAAAGGGCTAATTCTTTCATATTTTTCCACTAGTCTTGCTCCCTTAATAAGTGTAACAAATTTGGTGATAGGTAGGATTTTGATGATCTTTGTGTTGGAATAGACTATGTTCACATCTTTCTCCTATTGTAACTAAAACTATAGTTAACTCCACCATGTGTGTGCATGATTGAATATGTCACCAAACACATGGCAAGGTTGTTAAGTGTTAGTGTTGTCACACCACACCATCCACATGTATACTCTAGACTCTTTGTTTGTAGTTGGAAGTCATTTATTTATAGAGGCTATCTAATTTGTATTATTGTGCAGTCAAATTAACAAAACACTTTTTTTATCTACAGTCACTATTTTCTTTCTTACTATTCTATTTTCTAATATGGTATCAAAGCAAATCTGATCCTTGGGCACTAAGCAGTGGGCTAGACATGACAAAGCTCAATATAGACCTCTACAAAAAAAATAAAAATGCATGAAGTTTGTTGAGAAGTGTTTGAAGGATGCCAAGATGGATAAGAGAAATTTTTATTATGTTGCAAACAACAGGAGGTGTTATGACTATTTTGGTTCTTTGAAATACAACTATCCCCACCAAGAATGGGTAGGCATTCTCTACATACTCTAACTATCAACCTAGCGTGTTGATTCAAGTCTTTGAATGAGATGGGTGTGTTAACAACTTAATTGCATTAGGATATTGAGTAGCTCTACAATGAGATGAGTGGGTCAATGATGTGTCATCTAGAGAAGTTGGTTTGAATAATATTTTCAACCATGAAAACTATTGGCTATAAGTTATTTGTTTTGTATTGTTTGCACATGTATGTCTTGCATAAGGGATATAAGCTGGGAGAAATGAGTGTTAATAAGATAGCAAAGAAATAATCCATAGACATTAATTCTCTTTATTTATATAGGATTAACTTGGTTTATAAATAAATCATGTGTGTTTAGTACACAAAGTTTAGATTGCTAGTGCAATGGTATCTTTAGTTCCAAAGAATAAGCTGAAGAGCTGGAGACCTGAACAAATTTCAGTTGTACTTGTGAAATCTTGTTGTAAAGATATTGTTTATGGTTCATCTCATTTATAAAATGAAATTGGTGTGGTAGGGATTTGTAAATTTTCACACAAAATCTCAAAATCTCAACCTCAAATATTTTCTATCTATATTTATTTAATAAGATAGAACATCAAAGCCAAAAATCTCCTATTAGCTATCATCCTACCAAATATAAATGTATGGCCCTTGGCCATATCTATTGATATCTTTAGATCCATTCTTCCTTGAAATAGATCCCCAGTTCTTTGAGATGTATTTAAGATGATAGAATCATTTCAATTAATGGTAAGTATAGAACTGATGATGTTTACTACACATTGAAAATTTGAAACATAATTTGTTCGACGTCAGTAAAATGTGTTACGAGAAATTATACAAATTTTTTAAAAGTAATTGATAGCAGCCAACAAGATGGGGGGCTAATCCTAAAGTACAAAAAGGCTAATGAATCAGCTAGAGGTAACCTCCCGATCAACTAACCATTACCAACTTTAAACTTCAAAAAATAAAACATGTCCATAGTCAGCTTAATATTACAATCAATCTTTAAACTAATATTCATAATAGACTATAAAATATAACAGCAAACCTTAAAAAAAGTGCTACTATAAGTCCCCTTAATTGACATAAACATAAACACCGCGTGGGGTACCAAGTTCATAGACATAATCATAAACACACAAAAAATGAGAAAAAGATATAGGGCTAGTTACCCTTTTCTAGCCCATGGTTTTCATCCTTCTTAGGTACATCCTTGTCCCCATCCTCCCCTTTCTCTTTAACCAATTTTTCTTGGATGGTCTTTAACCAATCCTCAGCCAGGAACCCATGGATGGATCAAGTGGTCTCAATGACTTTTCCCAAATCCTTCTCCTATTTATTTGCTCGCATAAAATAGAGGGTGGTAGCCATGGAGTGCATGACCTTGGTGGAAAACTCCACCAAAGCTTCAAACCTCTAGCAGATAGCAGTTTGGTTGTGAGCTAAGTCCCTCATGGAATTTTCCAACCTTTTCAATCTCACCTTACTATAGCTATGCTTCTCTTTCTTCCCAACACCTTTGGGGGTTTCTTTCCTTGAGTAAGTAATATCTTCCCCCCACATCTAGTTGGGGTAGCCTTGAGGGTGTCAAAGACATTGGAGGGACTTATAGGGTTGGGGGTAAGTTTTTTGTCTTACAACATTCTCTTCTCTTTACTAGGTTTGGCATCACTTTCAAAGGTGTTGGAGATAGAATCATGCATGGGGGGAGACTTAAATTTTTCCATCTGGAGACATTTGTTGGACATCCTAACACTTTTCTTACACTTGCTAGTGTTTGAATTTGACTCTATTAGGCTTATTTTGACCTTAGGGTTAATTTTGACGTCTAGGGTAGAGGTTTTCTTGAACTTCTTCTGGCTAGGGCTAGGGCCAGGGTCAAGGGAGGCTTGGGGGTGACAAAGGAAAGAGCATTAACCAAAAGTGATAGATTTAGGGCAAAATGTTAGATATAAATTTTATTCATCAACCCCTGGTGGATGAGGTAGAAGATTTTCCCCTCCTCATGTTTCCTCCTAGCCTTAAAAGTACAATCCTCCAATGAATACAAGAATAGAAACAAGAAGGATATGTGCTCTAGATTCTTGAAATGATTTAGGATGGTGAAATGATAGTAGTATAGTACCTAAAAATGGTCCTCCAAGGTGATGTACTGCATGATACCATAGAAGATGACATCCTAGGGCTTAGGAAGTGTTGCCCAAGAAAACCCTCCATGCATTCTCTCTAGTTCCTCCTTTCCTTTGAAGAATTTTTGTAGGCTAGCTTCTTCATTTACCTTGGCCTACCTCCATCAATTCTTTCCTTCCATAGAAAATTCACTAGCCCTCGCAATGGTTCTCTCTAAAATATCAAAACTCGTGCCATTGACAATCACCTTACCATCCTTCCAAGTCTAGAAGAACTGCAACAATATAATCTCATCGTCATGCTTCCCCATACCCTCCATATACTGTAATAGGCCACCTTCTTGTAATTAAACCATCACCACCTCATTGCTATGAATGTTATCTTCCACACCCACCAGTTCAATTTGATTGTTATTTCCCATACCATCACCTAGATCAACCACTAATTCTTCAAACAACATAGCCTTATTAGAGGTTTTGATGTTGCTAGATATAAATTGAAGAACCTCAAAAAATAAAATGAAAAGGCATTGCATGACCATCATAAGTCCACAATGTTTCTTGAAAAATAAAAAACCACTCTTCACAACATGTATGAGTGTTCTCTTTCCATCCATAAATGGTCATTGTCAGTTGTATCTTGTGCAGGAATTCATTAACTTGTCGTTCTAATCATTACTAGATTGTTGACTACATCTTCCCAAATCCACCCTCTATATCCTTTTATGACAGTAACCAATGTTCATGGCAACGAAAACCACAATGCAAATTAGTAAACAATTATGCCAAAAAATCCCTTTATGAATGTCATGTTCACACACCTACATGGAGAAAATAAGGCTTGCCACCTATTTTGATTATTCATATTGTATTAATAAAGGTACACTCCCTTTACATCACAACTTGAGTTAATGATGGAAAAAATATGACATCATCCCATTCCACAAGGTGCATGACACTGTGGCCAAATTTAGCTAGCCCATCTCCTACACCATTTCCTTCATGATATATGTGGGCAACATGGATCTCTTGGAAATATTCCATCAACCTTCAAATTTCACCGATTATAACTTTAATCAACCAGTTTCTTTTTCCTTCACCCTTAGCAACCTTAATGATTAACATTGAGTCTCCCTCAATTGCCTGCTTATTGACATCCCAAGCTCTTGCAATTCTTAGCCCCAAAGTAGCATTAGTGCTTCAACTTCATTATTAGAGCCCCCTCATTAGTTATCTATGTAGGTGACAATCATATTTCCCATAATGTTATGAAGGATACCTCCCATAGTGGTGCTACCCATCATAACTAAACCATCAATGTTTAGCTTGATCTAGGAGTCAGGGGGAAATGCCACACCATCTTCTTTCTAGCCAAAAATTTGGAATTATTGAATTGAGCCACTATTTTATAAAGTTATGTTTAAAAGTGATGGATAATTTTATAAAATTTATGTTTAAAAGTGACGGATGTATTATTAGAAAGAAATTAATAAAGGGGTTGTTGAATGTTAAGGAATTTCAAGAATATAGAAGAAAAACATGAGAATTTGTGTTTTCTAACTCAATGCAATGGTATATGGAGAGATGAAGTTAAAATGGAACTAAATCAAGAAAAATTGGATTTTATTTTTCTAAAGACTAATGAGGAGAGAAAGGTTGATTTAGATTATCCAATGAAATTTGAATGGGTTGTGGTAAACTAGAGCAAAAAGAGGGGAAATGGAATTAGAAATAGATAGAAATGGTAGACCAAGAGAAAATGAAAAAGGTATAAGTGACATCACATATTAGAAGTGAATAAATATAGAAGACCAATAGTAGGAAGAAGACAAGAAGGATATGATAGACAGGAAGCAAGAATAATGCAAACAGACTATGAGAAACTAGAAGAAATTAGAAAATAAAAATAAACTAGTTTCAACTAAAAGAAGGCAAAGAACAAAAAGAATTTTGTGCACATAGGGGACACAAAAGTGATGATTAATCAAATACCTTCTCCTATTCATTCTAGGTACTCTTCTTTTGATGGTATCTATTTTTAATATATAATTTGACTTAGTTAATAAGTGTACAATTTTAAAAAGAAGATACGTTTTTAATAGAAGATGTTATCATTACAATAAATTAGGTCATAAGGTAGTTTAGTATAAAAGTAAAGTACATTTTAGTAGGATGAACATGAATAAATAATTCAAGCACCTCAATGGATATTGTTACAATTACAATGCACATGGACATACAAATGTTGAATGTAGTATAAACATCAATATCATAAAAAAAGAAAAAAAATATAGTTTGGTGTTCTATAAATGTTGTTGAAATCTTGCCTTTTGTTTTTCCATGTGAATGTTTCCTAACAAGTTTTGATTTCCATCAACTAGTTTATGTTAATCTAGAAGCTGAAATCATTTTAGGCTACGGATACCTTTGTGATATCTCCCCATCTTTTACTTGGGTCCAAGCTAGTATTAAAATCCCCACCCATAATGTTAATCTGGTTTGGTATGATGTCAATGATTGCCTCAATTTCACACCAAAAAAATATCATTTCTATGTATTGAGTTGGGCCATAGAAATTAAAGAATGTGAATTGTATTTTTTTTCTAAATCTTTTTACTGTTCCACACATCTAGGTTTTACAATGACTTCTTAGTGAGAATGAGGTCCATTTGGGGTCTCAGGCTATTACAATACCACTTAAAGCCCATTTAGTTGAAACCCTCAATATTTCCCAAATACTCAATCTTCTTTTTTAGATTTTCAAGCTCATTTTTATTCATTTTAGTTTCATTGAATTAGTAACAAGGCACATTTTAGTTTAATAATACAATATTTTAGAATATGTTGTTTGTTAGGGGCATTGATGCCCCTAAAATTCCATGAAAATATTTTCATGGCTCAATGAAATGGAACTTCCTTCTCTCCACATTAAGAAGTAATTTTTGGTTGATCTTAAGACATTTCATCGTTCTCTCTTACTTTGGGAAGAGATTTCCTACCTCTTTTTCTAATCTCTTAGCACAATCCAACATATCATTTTTAATTATTATTTTTGCATAGTTCTTAGCTTTGAATTAATTTTAATCCTCTCTCTTTTAATCAATTCCACTATAGTTCTTCTTCTAGTAGTTCTTGTGATCTCTCTTCTTCCTCCATTTGTATCATTTTAAATAGTAAGAGTTTATTTTCTCTATTCATAATATCCATGTGAATCATTTTTACTAAGATGCTATTGATATTTTACTCCAGTACCTCATTACATACTTCCATCACCTAATTGGAGGTTGTTGAGATAATCCTTGTAGTTAATGTTGTTTATTTTTCTATAGGTGTAGTACCTATATTGTATGGAAATAATGCCAAGGTGTTATGGGTAACCTTTCTCTCCATATCCTCAATTACTTCACCTTCTTCTAGTTTACTGGTTGTTCCCAAATTACCCTCCTTAATCAATGATAATCCATTTCAAATCTATGATTAATTTCCATCCTTAACTTAAGGTTTTAGACTCATTATTCTCCTCACATACCTCATTGATTTCCTTCTTAGGGAAAAGAGTGTTTACAAGGAAGGATAGTACCCTATTCAAGATTTGTTCACTCCTCTAGTTATCCTATTCATTTTCTCTTCTCCATCCTTCACTTAAGGTTTTAGACTCATTATTCTCCTCACATACCTCTTTGGTTTCCTTCTTAGGGAAAAGAGTTTCTACAAGGAAGGATAGTGCCCTATTCAAGATTTGTTCACTCCTCTAGTTATCCTATTGATTTTCAACTATGAAACTCCCTAATATTGGTTGAAGTGAATGTTAACTATTAACTGATGGTAGAAGATAAGAGGGATTGGTTTGAGGGAAAGGACTATCTTGTAGTCTATTTGGCTAAGGGTTAGAATAATATATAGGTTGGATAGTATATGATTCCACTTTTACCTTTACTTTAATGGATTTGAGGATCTTGATTTCTATGTCCAATCTAACAACAATTTTAACATCAAATTATGCAAAAGAAAATATTCCTCTATTTTAACAAATTTACACAATTGATTGGATTTTTCCTTTAGGATAACACTTTGCATTAATTCAATAGATAAGATGGGTAATTTTATTCTTGTGATTACCTCTATATTTTTTACTTTTCTTGGGTTAAAATCTAAAATAGAAATGTAGGCACATATATCTAGCAGCCTAGGCTAAAAATAAATGATTCTTCAAAAACATATCATTCATACATTCTTGACACTCATTTTTAATTTCTGTTATCAGAAGGACTGCCTTCACCTATGAGTAGCCTAGGTTGTTCTCTTACCATTGATTATTTTGGCAAGTTACTTTATTCTATTTTATATTTTTCAATATGTTTTACTCATAACTACCTTTTTAATTGTTCACTTTCTAATTATTATGCATGCTCTATATTTCTAATTATGTCTCAATTTTCTATTTTCCACTCATTATTTAGGGTATGTGTAGGATCATGGTGTGCCAAAAAGTGGCAATCTAAAAATTATGTAGTTTTGAAATGCCTCAAAGCATTTCAAAATCTATTCCAACATTTTTCCCACTATCCTAATACCAAACAAAGAAACTAAGACCTTTATAAGGCCTATTATATCTTTGGATAGCAACCCTACATGATCAACTTTAAAAATGTCCCAAAAATGTGTTTTTGGTCTGTTCTTGTGTCATTTTTACTTCAAACATGTGGTTGACAGCTTTTTTTCACCCAAATTTGATGAATGGAAAAGTGTTTCTTAAGAATGTTCTTAGCTTTCCATAAATGTAATTTTTGTGAAATTATGAGTTCAGTAAGTAGTTATTACTTATTTTCTAATCAAGTTATGTATAAAGTGTTGATTGACAGACCGATTGAAAAATAACTATAACTTTCAAATGGTACAACATTTTTAAAATCCAAAAGATGCACCACATTCTACACTTCTTCTACTATAAGAAAGAAAAATAATTAAATTAAATTTTGTAGAGTTTTGAATTAATTAAGGTGGTCAAACACAAGAGTTTTTTTAATTCCAAAATCCTAGAGGAGAAATTTAATAACTAATCATTTATTTAGAATATAAATACCCAAAAATATGTGTCACGTCTGTGAATAAGTCTAATTCTTATATCTAGAATCTTATTTAAAAATATTATCATTTGATTTCGATTAAGGTGGTCAAACATACATCTACTTCTTCTTTTTTTCTTGAAAATTTTGTACTATTGCATTAAATTTTAAATTTTTGACCAATCATTTTTTTTAAAGATAAGGTCTAGTTGTTTAGAAACTAAATTCAATTTCCTAGAGATTCTTTTCTATCAACTTTTTGATATAAGGTTCATAACAAGTTGAAAATTATACGTTAAGTTGACATAACCCTAATTTGTTGATTTTTCATTGTCACTTAAGGGCATAGTTTGGTTGACCATGATCCTGCACATACCCTTTAGTAGATATTATTTAGCTTTTTTTTAAATAAAACAAAATGTTTCCTCCAAATTCTTTGTTGTTTCATCTACTAAGGGTTTGGTTTCTACAACAAAAACACTATTGTAATAAGTATTTTAGATTTTTTCTTGTTCAATGTGCAAGATCTAACTAACTCTTTATTTGTTCTTTTAGATAATATGAAGATTTTTTAAAAGTCTTCTCTGGTTCTTAAATCACTAGACCAATAATTGGTGGATTGAATTACAGAAATTTAATACTTCAACTTTATTTTTACTAAGTACATGCTTCACTTATGCTAACTTTGTGTTGTTCTCCATTCCATTCGAGATGGATTTTGGGAGGTGTATTATATGCTTTCTCTAGATTTAATGTTAATATGGTGGAATCTAGATTATAGGTCTAGTGTATATTTTAGAATGTGAAGGAAGACATATGTTTCATAAAATTCCTTGGTTGATATGTCACAGTTTATTTTGAAACAAATTTAACATATATTGTAGTTTATCTTTGGAAAAATGGGCAAATATTTAATCTGTTGAGTATAAGCTTTTTTTTATATATGAAAGTGTGAATGAATTGAGATGCTAGAAATTGAATAGGTAACTACTAATTGACTTTGAAAGAAACTTTTGGATTTGATCATATAATTTTTTCAGATCGTGTTCTCATATTATTTTAGGTCAATGCTTCAAAAAAAAATTGTTCTAATGGATGTGTTTAGACATATTTTGTAATGATTCATTTGAATATTTGAATTGAACCTTTGTATGTTTTTATTTAAAAGAAAATAGGTCTTTATGTTGGAATTACAAATGGGAAACATGTACCTCTGAGAGGGGGGGTGAATGAGGAGTTCAAACTTCAGCTATTAAAACTTTCACCATTCATTTGATGCATGTAATATATGAATTGAAAATAACATGTAAAGCACATACATCTAAATCATGTAAGCATATAATCAAACACACACACACTTAACACCAGATATGATTACCCAGAAACCCTCCAAATAAGAAGGTAAAACTAGGGTGGGGATGACACCCATAATTCTTCACTACTATAGCAATAAAGTGTAGCCAATTAAGGTTGCAATAGTTTGATCATGAAACATGATTTTTCCTGTGAAAGGTTTTCCCTATTAAAGGCTTACAAAAACTATTAAGTCCCACCTTGTTAGAGGATTTCAACACCCTATTAGAAATGTGCCTGGCTAAAGGACTTTAGAACATCCACTTGGAATGTCACCCTATTAAAAGATTTACTACAGTTTGTTACAACCACTCCACCTAAGAGATTTAATTAAAATCACTTGTTAGGATGTTTTAGCATAGATCTTGTGATTGGCTATGGTTGCCTAATAAAAGATCAAATCCGTACAGTGTCCTTTTTTATCCTCGTTGATCTGATATAATAATTGTTATATCCTTTTGTTCTTTGTTCTCCTCCAACTAATTTTGCAATTCACTCTCACAACTAAGTCACCTTGAATGCTCTATAAACAAATTTGATCATTCACCCCTTGTTCTAGCTCCTGTAACATGATCTCTTTTTTCTCTCTCAACTCCTTATAATTGTTGGGGCTTCGTCTTCCTTATAAAACTTTGGTGGCTTAGGGTTAGGTATGAATCTATGGCTAAGTTTCATTCTTTTTTCTACTTTATCCTTCCTATTTTCTGAATGGCTACATGCAAATACATAGGGATTCTACAAATAGATTCTTCCTTATCTTTAAAGAATCAAAATATAATATTATGTCGGCTTGAAAATAGTTTACATAATTGTTTGTGCAATCACAAACAAATATATCCAATCTGTGTTACTTGACACTTGAAGTTACTGATGCTCGACACATACTGTAATTATGTTTCTGACTCAGCACCTGAACTGCTCGGCATCTACTATTTACTCGACACTTGAATCACTCATCATGGTCTATCTACTCAGCACTTGAGTGACTCGGCACATGAGTGACTCAGCGCTCATTGCAACTTGGCACAGTCTTGTATTTACATATTATACTCAGCATGCATTACTAGTTCCTCATGAACTAAGTTAATGTCTTAAATGTGTTGACACTCAATTGTCAAAACCAATCTGAGATTAACAATCTCCCCCTTTGACATGAGTGTCAAAAACACTTAACTGTACATAATCAATCTAATCTTTTGAAGTATAAAACTTCAAAATTTTAAAATTTTGTAATAATATATATACCTCAAAATAATTATAACTCCCCCTAAGTTAATGTGTCTATTTTGTATCAAAAATATGTTCTCCCATTCTAAGTAGATTTGTCTCTTATTGATAGTCTTTCATCTAATATGCTCTATTTCTGATCTTTTATGTTCTAAACTTTTTTTCTCCTTTGTTTAGTCTATTTTCTCCCCCTTTCATTATTCTCTCCTTGCTTTATCTGCTCCTTTCCTTATTTACCTTTCTTGATATCTTACTCTCCCCCTTTGGTTTATCTCCCCCTTACTCTTTTCTTTCTCTCCCCCTTTTTAATTATTTTATCTCCTCATTTTTTACTCTTATGTCAAAGAGTCTAAAGAGTATATTTTTCCAAAAAAAAATTGTGGACTTCCATAATTATCTTCAGAGTTGCATCCCAATTGTCACATGCAACATTCAGTGACTTGAATTGGATTGTCAGCTCGACTGCTAGGTGAACTAGTCCTTCTAGTGTTGAAAGATGAGAATCTTTCTCAAACAAAGTTTCTACATATCCTAGCTCTCTGTGGAGTATTTCCATATGTGGGGTAAGGGAGGCTTGAATTTGTGTCAACTTGGCTCTTATATTAGCTTCTTTTGCTGTTAACACAGCTAGTTGACTATGTGATTGAAGCAATGCGTGAAAATGCTTCTCACTCTGAGCTGGATTTTGAGGTAGTTGCATACCTGATATATTGAGATTTCTCTCTAGACTCAAAATTCTATGTCTTGTGTCTTGAGTGGAGAGTGTAGAGTCACACAGTTTAGAATACAATGAGAAAATATTCTCAAGTACCTTCTTCACATCTTTAACAAGATAAACTGGCCCTAAATTAAACAGAAATTGGAGTTGAGCAGCCCCACCCATGGGCACATGGTGTAAAAACAAATTGAGCGCAAGCAATGAACTTCGTCTTTCAGGACTATTCTTTAGCGACGTAAGAAACGTACATCAAAATTTGAAAGATCCCGATGCTGCGAGAAACTTCAAGAAACCACCTCACATGAGCGAAAAACATATCAACAGCACGAATATCACCAAATATTTGTGATGTTTTATCGCAGAAGGGCTAGTGGTCGAGTTCCCGCAAGTCCAAGTCGATTCATTAATTATACGAAATTAACTCCGTACCGAGGCTTGAGCTTCCCCAATGGCAGCTGCACTTGCAGGTGCATTGCTGTCACTACGCAAATCGACCCTGCCAATTAACTTTCCTTCTCAGAAACTTATCAGTTCAACTAGACCATGGTATTTTTTGCAAAGAGTAAGGCATTCTTTTGACAAAAGCAGGACCGAGCGTGCCTTTATTTACCCACTAGCACGCCGGCAGCATTTACCACGCGGGACACCCAGCGAAGTTGCTGAAACGAAGTCCAATTTCACGTTGCAGGGACATGGGCTTTCGTTTTTACGAGCACTTACTTTATAATGGGCCCTTTATTTACTTTCAGTTGGTGTGCTGGATTGTATAATCGAATAGATGTTATAGATGTTACACGGTGGTCCATGTAGGTTTGTTTCAAATGTACAGTTGAGAATTTTGTGGCCCACTGTTGAGTGGGCTTTGCGGTGAATGCGTGAATGAAGGAGTTTTAATGTTATCCACAAGACCAATAGTTAACTAGGGAGCAAGAATTATATCTTGAGTCATTTCTATGTTATTGTTGATATTAGCTTTCTGATTACGATCTTTAGACTTACTTTTCAGAGTCTCTGAGTGACATTTATATTCCAACAGTTGTACTTTTTTTTGTTGTTGTGATAATTTGATTCCTCCGTCTGAACGTGCTAGTTGCTTGCTCTTATTGCACGCAACACATAAGTGTACTTGTAGTATTTTGTTAGAAAATATTATCTTTGACCTGGTTGCCTCTGGATAAGTTTGGCTGATGCTTTTATTTTATTTAAAATGTACAACAGGCGTGGTCCATTGTAGGCGGAATTGTAATTTTTTAATTTTGTGTCGCACTCCTCCCAGGCGACGATAAAGAAGGGAATCCTTATCTGAATGCTGAAAAATAATCATTATAGAAGTGCTTATCCGTCCGGGTTCCATTTGACGCTTCCTCTCATTTTCTCCCCTCTTTCATCGTTAGGGAAACCCAAACCTTCGATTGTTGCAGCATGTTAGCCGTGGGGTATAAAAGTCGCTGACATAGACATAAATATGAACAAACAGTGGAAATAATAATAAGTGGCACCTGTAAAATTTGATGTAAGACTCTTATTACTATGAGAGTACACAACATCTAGGAAAGAGTTAGAGAATAGGAAAGACTTGTATAAATTGTCGGCAGCTCTTGCTCAAATTCCATAATTCTCATCATTTTCAAATGGCTTGGGTAATCCAAGGATGGGTGGTTTGAATGATGCTATGCCAACACACAAGCTTACATGGATGGAAAGTACTATATGCATGTCAGCAAACAATAACTTATTTCTACTCTAAAAGCATGGCCTATAAGATCCAATTAATATCACAACTAGAACCAAGTTGTTTTATTTCTATTTTACCCTAGGGAAAAAAAAAGGTAATAATCAACTAAAGTTGATTAAAACTCTATTGGTAAATATCTACTCACAATACTCTAGTTCTGATGGTGACGGTGATTGAATCTTAAGTAGGGAGGATAAAATTAAAGGAGCACTCGTCATGCAATAAAAACATAGATTGTTTCCTACTAAGAAATGATAAATTTCTTTTTCTTTTTTAAATTTAAAAATGTGGTAAGTATGATCCCACAGGTGCAAAAAAAATCCAACGAAAATGTCAAAAAACTGTCTCATATAAATCCAATAAAATAAATAATCAATCAATCATAATGAATAAATATGAAAGTGTAAGTCATGGTTGCAGGTCTAGAATTTGACAGTCGCCCATGCATGTCATATGATATTTTAATGATGGGTAACTTATTTTAATGCATTTCATTTTAAGTTTTAAGAAAAAAGATGATTATCAATTGTTTTGTTTAAAAATAATTTCACTAATCATTTGAAATAATTTTTTTATAAATAAAAAATTAATAAATATGAATAAGTAATATATGAATAACTTATAATTATAAATTATAATATATAAAAATCTCAAATAAAAGAAACAAGTTTCTAAGTTCTTGTATGTTTTAAAAATAAATAAATTAATATGATTATAGAGTATAAAATGACATAACTAATATTGTAAATTACTATAAATAATTTTTTAATATTCATTATATTCTATGTTAACAAGATTCTAAATTAATATAAACATATAATTATCAAAATAGAAACATATCTAAATAGAAAAAATAGAAATATATATCTATATAATATATATCATACATATATTATACATAAATTATAAAATTACATTTATATAAATCATCAAGTAAAAGATAAAGTTGTTTATAAAAAATATTAGTGATTTAGAAATAAATTTACTTGTCATATTGACAGTCTTCTAAAATCTAGCCTATCAAATCATATAATCTAATAATTTTTCAGCATATCATACATTGTTCAAAAGTACAAAAATGACCAATATGACCATCAAATTCTAGGTCTGCCTGGTTGAATCAATTAATGTATGAAACAAATCTGACATGTTAAGAAGGTTGAGACATCCCTCAAAATAAGGGGCATTGCACAGACTTTTAATTGACAATTTAGAATGAAGTTGTTTTTGTTGAGCTCCTCACTCTTAGAAAGACCAACCATATTTTAGCTCTGAAATATCAAAGAGATCAAACACATTTTAGTTGGTTCTTATTCTTACATAGCTACTGACTTTAAGAGTTCTTCAGCTATGCATTGTGAGCTTTGACTTCACTCCCCAAGTATATTCCAAAGAATATTGTCCTTCAAAACCCTAATCCTAATCACTATGTTTTAAAAGATTCATATAAGCCAAATTTAAAGAATGTTTAAACTGTCAAATCATAGCACACCCACGTGGAATATATTTTTCATGCCTTTTGTTGATAAAAAATAAAAAGACTAAAAAAATAGCATTAGTCAATCAAAAAATTGGAAAATCAAATAAAAAAATTAGTTCATAAAATGATTTTGAATAGATCATAGATTAAAAATCTAATGAGGTGATTATTAGGAATGAATTATTTGATAGAAGTCACACAAAAACATTAGTTCTACGAACTAACAATTTATGTGACAACCTATCTCACATTTGAGCAAGAATATGTTTAATTCAAGCAAGGTGGTCCATATGATAGATCATAGAGTATGATCTTAAATGTTGATTTTGAACCCACAATCTTACCTAGAAGCATTAATATAATAAGGTGATCCATAATTACTTGGATGTTTCAATAAATATAGGCACAATTTCATCGAAGACACCATGACAAAGACACTAAATCACATTCCACTAAAATCATTTTGTAAATTAGTTTTTACTATGTTGCAATGACACTATAGGTAGATCCACTTTTAGTCAAGTTGATAGTTTCACACATCATATAACATCTATAACAAACATGGTTAGGAAAATCCAATATGTTTTTTCACTTTATAGGTGCCATTCTTTTGAATATAGCCAAACACAAAAATGGAAAAAAGGGAGCCTATTAAAAAAAATTCTGATTCAATTTTCATCAAAAAAAGAAAGAGGGTTGAGTGTCCTTATGATATAAAAAATATTCCATACAAAATTTCAATTAAAGACGTTGGCTCTTAGAGATTGAAAATTTGGAGGGAACAAATTAGGAAGAGTGAGAGAAGTAGTCAATATATTTGTTTTGGAAATCATTGTAGAAAGCTAATTTTGTGTATCTATAGATTTCAATAATTATTATTTAATTGTCTTAGTATATATCTTAACTTCTTATACCCACTATTATATCTTTTGGATAGTAACCCTCCACACTATGAGATCCATTAAGTGTACAATGGTTAAAGAGTGTTTATTTCAAAATTACGTTTGGTACTTATTAAAAAATACTCCAATAATTATGTACTATAAAATATATAAAGTAATGAAATTTGTGTCAAATAGCACAATGTCACTTGATAAGTAAAAGATACTTATTGTGGAAAATATCTCCTACTTATCAATTGATGAGCTTAAGGGGCTTTCTAATAAATGGTTCATTAGGCACAACACTTAGTGGAGGTTTTGGAAATGGTGTTGCAAGAAAAGTGGATTTAACCATGGAAGAAACTTTGTAGTTAAGAGTGCTCAAGATGGAATAGTAATGGGATGGGTGACCTCCCGAAAAGTCTCAGTGCTTCACCTCTATGAGTATCACCTAGATCCAATGAGTGCCAAGTGTTCCATTTATCCTCATGAGAGATGGATTCATGTATGAATAACTTGTCATGAGCCAATGAATGGTTCATAAGGCATAACACTTGGTGAAGGTTTTGCAAATGGGGTTACAAGAAGAATGGGTTTAACCATGGAAGAAACTATGTAGTTAAGAAAACATAAGTTGGAGTAGTATTGGAATGTGTGACCTCCTTGGAAGTCTTGGTGATTCACCTCTATCAGCATCGCCTAGATCCAATGAGTGTTAAGTGTTATATTTATTTTCATGAAAGATGGATTCATGTATGAATCATTACTCATGAACCATGGGTCAATGAGTATGACTCAAAAACTACACAATTAAATCCTGAGAGCAATATCACACATAATGTTACTTACAAAATAGTTTATTAAATATTTTAAAAATATTATCAAGTGAAGGATTTGAGAAATACAAATCCACATAACCCTAAGAACACACGCATGCAAGAACTTGACACAGAGAAGAAAAGACAAAGAAGAGGCAAGGGTTTGGCTCTGAAAATATGCAAATTATATTATTAGACTAAAAGAAAATGAGAGATATTTACAAAAGATCAATCCTTATAGAAGGAGATCAATGAACCTAATAGGAAAATCCTAAGAGGCAAATAACATTTAATAATTACTAATTAATTATTAATGGAAATGCAAGTGCATAAAGTGAAATCTTAAGAAGGAAGCAAAGGTAATTTAATAAATTAAATTAAATAAGTATTTTACTCTAACACCTGCCCTTAAGATGAGAAACAATGTAGCTACAAACAATGCATGAAAAAACTAGGAAACTACAATGCTAAAAGAAAACTTGAGTATTGATAACAACGCTTGATGGGGTACCCAATCACAACCAAATCTCTATGAAATGGAGAAACAAGGACAACCAAGTGGGAAAAAACCTACTCCAAAAAGAGATAGAAAGAAAATAAGGAATGAAGGACTCATCACTAAGACCCCCCAAGGTCCAACTTCTTCACCCCAAACATAAAATGTAGCTGAAGATACTGCAAGGATGAAAAAGGTTTAGTGAAGATGTTTGCAACCTTCTCAGTAGTGGGAATGTACTCCAAGCTCAAAGAGCCATCCTAAATCAAATTCTTGATGAAATGCATGTGAATCTCAATGTGCTTGGTTTGGTGATGCTCAACTAGGTTGCAGGAAATGCGTATGGCACTTTGATTGTCTAAGAAGTCATTGTACAACATATTTCCATGTGTGATAGTTATGTGGGTTTAGAAGTACTAGACAAGAAGAGGTCTCGACCATTGTTTTAAGAAATTTTTTTGAAGTTTTTTGACATACTAATATTGTTATAAAAAAAATGAAAAAACACTCCCTACAATGAAAAAATTGAACCCTAGCTTGCAGAAGGAATGTGTATACAAGAATAGAGAAAATAGACTTCAGTTGAGTATGAAAAATACCTGGTTAAAAATACTGGTGAAATGACATAGAATCTGGAAATTTCTTGAGAAGAGTTTTCTCGCTCTTCTTTTGTATCAATAAGAGGAGCTATAATGAGCAAGTTACGACCCCTGGAAGATAGAAAGAAACATCTAACTTTGAGAAAAAAATAGGTACACAACTAGAAAAAAATCCAAAAAATAACTTCACCATCATCTCCGTCTTTGAATCATCTTTCTAGCACTTCTTTCAGATCCAAAAATACCTTTGTTTGCTCAAGATAGAGAAAAATGACTGCCAAGTACTCCAAAAGGCTAAAAAAATAATATGGACTAGGGCCGAGCAGAGTGGTGGTGGGGGAAGGATTGTGTAGCTGGTGGTGAAGAAGCATCAGTGGAGGTGGAGCGGTGTTAAAGTGATGCGGAGTAAAGGCGGGTGACTGGTCAGCCGAGAAATCGTTACATATAAAAAACCACACAAAGTGTATTTTTTTAATGATTTTTAAAAAAAATTTGCCTCAGACTCTATGTTAGAGGTCATACAGTCCTGGTATGCAAAAATTATTTGCCTCCCTAATGAACGTTGTCCAAAATCAACAAATTTTATATGAAAATGGGAGTTTTGACATCTTCTGAATCCAACTGCTAGGTCTATTTGGCCTCAAAGTGCTCCAAAATTCAAAGACCCCCCTATTTGAGCAAAACCTATTAGACAAAAGCCAAATCTATTATGTCAAACCCTCATTCCTCTTTTTCTCCAAATAAGAACAAGCCACAACAAGTCAGGCTCTAATACCATGAAGGATTTGAGTAATACAAATCCACAAAACCTGAAGAACACTTGCATGCAAGAACCTGTCACAAAAATAAAAATCAAAGAAGATGCAAGGGTTTGGCTCTGAGAATATGCAAATTATATTATCAGACTAAAATAAAATGAGAGATATTTGTAAAAGATCAATCCTTATAGAAGGAGATTGAAAAACCTAAAAAGGAAACCCTAAGAGGTAAATGATATTTAATCATTACTAATTAATTATTAAATAGAAATACAAGTGCATAAAGTGAAATATTAATAAGGAAGTAAATGTAATAATTTAATTAATTAAATTAAATTAATGCTTTACTCTAACATAAAATTCTATAACACTCTTTTTAAATTGATAACTAAATGTACATATTGACAACTGATTAGTTTACCTCAGCAATTAACACAAAATTCTCAAATTTACTTTGTGTACATCCATCTAGAAAGAACTACTGTTGACAATTATTTGAATGCTCTAAAGTTTTATGTACACTCATATAGCTTCCGATTATTTTTATTTTTATTTTTTTGTATTTTGAGACTTATTTTGCAGCTCTCTAACTCTTTATACACCCACCTAATGTGGACAAACTTTGTATTTGATATGTGATTGACCAATCTCTAGCCCATATAAATCTTACATCGAAATTAAAAACAAAACAATCACTAGTTTTTTTTGAAATGAAAGCAATAATAATGTGAAATTGAATTGATAAACAATATGATAGCCATGATCTAAATAATGTTCATGATTGTCAAATAAATTAGTGGAGTTCCGTTGCAAAGAGATTCAAGTCCACTTCAACAAATATAAAAAGAAAGATATCATACACTATTTATAGGCTATTGTTATTTTCTATAAGGACTGCAATTTTCTAACAAAGACACATAAGAAAATTCCATATTATGCAGAAAGAAACAAAGTTCACTTGTATAAAACATGGAAACAAAAATTTTCATTCAATAATAAAGGAAAATTACAATACAAATTGACCTCATGTGAGAGTCAAGTATAAGCACATCAAAGATTATGTGAGCTATAAATACAACAAGAAGTCAACCAACTATTGATCTCCAATAACTTCCATACATCTTGCTAAACAGTGTAGTCTAAGTTATATTCATTTAGATGTTAATCTTCACATCGAACATCATGATCACATAACTAATTACAAATTTTACAACACAATAGAAGAGTGTTGTCTTCAAACAAGAAGTTCATCTACAAACTGTTGTCTCCAAAGCCCTTTGATCAGAGTCCATCTAGTATCATGAGATAGGAGTGTGGCCCAAGCACTTTTACCACCCAACCACTGAGTGGTTAGCTTCCCTGGGGTTCTTCCTAACATGAAGAACTCCCTGACCCTGCCTGAGGAGCCTAGCAACTCAGGACAGTTGGATCGGATGGATCTGGTATAGCTATGTGACTAATCTACCATGCCTAAGTAGAAACTAAACATGAATGTAGTAGAGAGAAATAAAAATAACCATGCATTTCAAACATATGTATTAATAGATATTAGTTTGGCCAACTATATGCACTAGTATGAAAAAAAAAAACTAAAAGGTAGCAAAGAAAGAAACAGTCATCTTTTCAATTTAAGCTACCCTTCCAATGATAAATTTCGCATTCAACACCCTCTCATGATCAGGTACTCACTATAGATAGACTTGAAAAAAAACTTGCGCAAATGATTAACTTATTTTAAATCATAGACAACATTAACTTGACCAAAAACAAGACATTACTCCAAGATCTTATATAGTTCATCTATCCTAGCAAATTTAAGTCACATCCCAAACGGTTAATTCCATACAACTTCATTCAACAACTTGTCTAAGGATTATGAACTACACAAGTTATGCAATTTGGTATAAATTAATGGAAGATGGTCTAGACTTATATTTCATGTTCTTCTATCCAAATCAAAATGCCTCACTCAATTAATCAATAGGAAGACATCTAACTAGTTAAACATTGGATCATAAATCCTACATTGGTATGTCATTCAGTATTCAATTTCACAAGGTCCCTTTGATTAACACACATTTTCAAAACAAAAACAATGCACATAACTGACACAAGACAATTATTAATTTCATGAAAAAGAATTTGTTTGTTAATCATTAATTCTAATGGTCAATATATTTATAGCTCAAAAATATTAAACTTAAATTGGAAATAGATCAATCATGATTAGAGGTAAAATAAGTTGGTAGTTCCCTAACTTTATTCCAATGTATTGATTCTTTGCATACTGTCATAGTATTTGAAAATGAAAGTAATCTAGCAATACATCATTTTTTTCGTAATATTCTATCTTATGAAACAAAAAACATGCACCTACTCTATTTAACCATTTTTTCACATTTGCATATTAACAAAGTGCAATTATCACAAGTTAAACATGAAATGCAAGTGAATAGTGTGTGTAAACCAAGATAATCAAGATCCAACCCTACCAAGGAGCTAACCTCCTCTACTTCAAGCACTCTCTCATTTTTCACCCTACACAAATTCAGACACTTACCAACACAGAAATGAGTAAGTATCCTTTTAAATATTGAAATTCACAAAGAAATCCATTACATGTGCAATTAAGATTTACCATTAATACATGAACTTCATCAGAATCATATTAATCATTGAATAATATACTTCATTAGATATCACACCATATATCATAATGCCATGGTATTTACCTAACATCATAGTGTCATAATCAGAAAATTACTAACAATGATAAGCATTAAACATGATATCAAAATGATATAGTCGAACAAGTAATATATCTATCATAAAATCAACTCATAAATATAATCAAGAGATTTAAACATGTAGAGACAAGTTGAATAATCTAACAGTGTTGACTATCAATATAACATAATGTCCTTAACAAATCTACTCAAAGTAGCAACATATAGTCTAAGTAAACACACTCAAATATCGATAATGTCCTGAGATATAGATAGTCATAAGTCAAGGCATGACTTTCAAATGAGCTTACAAACTCTAACAATAACATTATCTATATAAAAGCTCTAAGTGTGAACATGTGTAATTTGTGACAAACCCTTTGTCATCCTGGAACTTATTTCTTGTGAGATTGAAGTATGTCAACCACATCCTTCACTATCCTCTCTACTGCAACATTACAACTGCAATAAGTTGTTAGCCTTAGTAATTAGAAACAAAAATAATGCTAAATATATTATTTTGGGTCAATAAAGTAACTTGTTAAACATGGCAAAAAATAAAAATAAAAAAATTAAGAATTAAGAAATTAATAGATCGATTAAATGTGAGCTCCTAAGCCAATATTTTGGGCAAAATTCTATAATTTTTCATCTAACATATCTAGCCCAAGGATAAGAGAAGTAGAAGAATGTTAACTAATATAACATCATGTTATTAGCATGAGCTTTTTGGAGAAAGGGGGACAAAGGGCTTTAGGTGGGGATAAAAAAGCCAAGGGTGGAGGGGAGTGATGTATATTATACATATGGAACTTAAAATACTAGTTATTATGAAATGATATTTGAGCATAACATACCAAATTGAAATATTTGAATATAACAAAATTGCAGCACAACCATCATACATTCAACATACTAACATACTAACATAATACATATTCAAAATTCCTTCATAGTGACACCCTGGTTGTGTTAGAGATGAGGGTACTTTGATACCAAATACTCGATGCAGAAATGTCTCAAGAGTAGCTACTTTGGAATTTCGAACCACCGATTTCACCAATGTGAACAGATTGAGTAAATAGAAGTAATAGATTTTTGTTATTGGTAGTGTTACACAGGGACTTGCACCCCCCTACCAAACCTCAAAGTACTCGTCCTCGAGACGTTCCCATACTAGTTACTCACGTACCCAGGCACCCCCACCTCTGTCATTCCGCAACCATGTTGCTACTAGAAAGGAGACTCTGCTTTTTATTTGATTTTTGAATATTACAATTAAGTATGTAGTATGTTATTATGTTGAATGTTCAATGGTTATAGTTCATGTTGCTATTTTGCTATATTCAAGTATTTTAATTTGGTATGTTCTACTGAAATATCATTTTATAACAACTATTTCAAGTTCTATATTCATCCCTTTGTTGTCCCAAAAATAAGGCCCATTTTCCATCCCAATGTACCCCAATACTAATGTTACATTGATTATTGGTTTAAATTCTTAACAACTATTTCAAGTTCTATTTTCATCCCTTTGTTGTCCCAAAAACTAAGGCCCATTTTCCATCCCAATGTACCCGAGTACTAATGTTACGTAAGTTTTATAATCCACCATAGAGGGATCTAACAAGAAGAGGAGAATTAGAAGAGATGACTTACTCTTGTGTAACACCTATGGTCCAGCCTGAGCGAGAACAGATCTCTCCAAGAGCACTCTTCCACCCGTCAATCTCTTCTTGTGGGTGTCGATCCGGATCCCCATAATGCTTTTTAAAGGATTTCTTGTACGGACTTCTCTTGTTCAGGGGATGCCTCACATGCCTTGGATCCACGCCATAGAAGAGAGGAATGATCAAGTATGGAGTTTCCAACATTGCAGCGGACTCCCTGAGGCACCACGTTGACTCTGCGTAGCCCTTTGAAAATACAGGAATACGTATACGACTCTTCCCAATTGCGCTTTCCAATGACGGCCAAATCTTTGCCCCCTTCTTCAAATCCTCCGTGTCTAAAAAGACGCGCAGTCCAGCTTTGGAGAGAGATTGGGAGAGATGATGAACAAGAGTCTCTCTCACATCTTTTCCCCTGAAACTCAGAAAAACATCATGGTTGAAAAAATCAGGCGTGAATCTATCTCTGCCGAGAAAGAATTCCATCATTCTGTTTAAATCTTCTTTTACGGCGAGAAATCGTTGGTCAACGGAGAGAAATTTTGCTTCGTAGATTGGCCGTTGAAACACTATACTACAACTTGATTCCTCGCATAGATCTGCAGAAACATGTGTAGCCTCTGAGAAAAGAGATTCTGGTATAGAACCCATGACGCCATCGATCTCGTCAACTAGCTTGACTATCTGCAGAGTACATCTTAAACCCAAGGCTGATGCTTTCATATTTTTTCACTGTCTTTAAAAGCTTCTGAATGGCAGGATTTTGACGATCTTTGGCCAGCTGCAGGTCAGATGCTGAGATAATGGGTTTCAGCAGGGCACCGGCTTTAGTGTATAGAATCTCTCTTATATCGAGTCTATCCATCCTGTGTATTGAAAAAGATCAAAATTCAATTAAAGATTTCACAAACTATAGAACAAACTCAATAAAAAGGAAGAACAGCTCTCACAAAGATTTCACACAGCCTGGAATGCCGTCTAATCCACGAGAAATGATGTGCCAAACAGCAGTACTCAACTACGCAGATCACACAATTACACAGAGGCAACCTTCAAGACATAAAATGTTCCTTGCTCTATGAATCAAAGAGGCTCATTTCGGGGTTTTATAAAAGAAACAAACCAGGGATACATCCATAATTACCTGGAAGTTGAAACAAATGCACGGGACAATTTCCTTGAAGCCGGTGTGTCAAAGAGGTGGGTTTCTTAGAAACTGGGACTCCGGTGATGAAGAAAGCAGAGAGAATCAAATTGTTGACATCTGGTAAAAAATAACCGGGCCCAACTGCTCCGTTGACCAAAAAATTGCCCCACACAGAATTTGGGGAGGTGGGTTCATAGAAATTTCTTAGAAATTGGGAATGAAGTTGTGGACATTTTGATCAACGGCCAAGTTACGTATGATTTTATTTATATATGTATATTCTAGAAGTCAATGTCAACTTATATTAGATTTCACTTGGCGCAAAAGATCACAAATATTCTTATAAATATATTTGCTCCTTTTTTTCTTAAGAATAATTATCTAGAGATTCATTACATGGTCATTGGCAAAGCTTTGTCTCTCATAATTTGTCATATCCTACTTATTATTGTTAGGCCAGAGTAGCCTAGAGCCTAGATTTATCAAATCCATATTCATCCTATGTAACATTATTATTGTTTGAGAAGGTGTGGAGTGGGCTATATGCTTCAAGTAGTGTGTGATCTTTCTCAAGATCGATTTTGCTAAGGCTAATGATTGCATTGAGTGGACTTTCATCCTTGTCATACTCAAAGCCCTATTGTTCGAACTCAAATTCCTCCATTTTGTCCAAATATTTATATGGGATGATTATGCTTGCATCACCACCAATGGTTGCCAGTCTAATGCATTTTGTGTATTCAAAGCCATTCACCAAGGTTGTCCTCTGGCTCCTTCCTTGTTGTTGAAGGTTTTGGGTACTTTCTTACCAAATCAATCTCTCTTGGTTATATTAGAGGAATGTCCATGCTTGAGTCACTTACTAAACTTGCCAATGGCCATTTTGTTGATGACTCATTTCTCAATCTTATTGAGGAAGAAAAGATTGTAGCTCTTTGGTGTCTTGATACTTTTTGTTTCACCTATGATTCCATTATACAATGACCCAAAACTCAATGCTACAAACAATCTTTCCTTCTAGCCCAAATTTGGATTCTCTCATATGGATAGAACTGGATACAACAAGGTGACATTTTCCACATAGAATTCATTTTTTCTTCCAAACTTCTAGTGGACTTGTGGAATGAGGTTTTAGCTAGGATTGAGAAAAGGTTAATTTAACAAATCATCGAGCCTCTTTTTGATTCAAAAATTCCATATTTCTCTAAGGTGTTGGTTGTCACATATGTGTACTACTCTTCATGTTGGGCTTCTTCCAATTCCTCATACATGAAGCTAGAAAATTTGTTGCGAGATTTTCTTTGGGCTTCTAGAGAAAACTACTATGGGTTTCATTGAGTTACATATAAGTGTGGGTGTCTTCCCAAGGATTCTAGAGGGCTAGGCCTTCTTTCTACTAAGAAGCAACATTTTGTGATTCTACACATCTAGGCCTTCATTCTACCTAGAAGTAGGGTTTGGCTCTTTATGCCAAATGGGTCATATAAACCTTAACTAGAGATGGGGTTTAGAAAATTCATCTCATAAGTTCACTAGTACATTTTGGCAAATATGTGACTTTGTGACTAAAACGTTTAGTCACACCAACAAAACTTTTAGACATGTGACTAAAAGTGATCACATTATACTATTTATTTACAATTTACAACTATAGGTGACTAAATAAGTGACTAATTTCCTCATGGGATGAACTCACAAGATCAACCAAATAGAAGTGACTAAATAAATTACCAAATAAATGACTAAATAAACAACTAAATAAGCTATCAAATAAATGACTAAATAAGTGATTGGATAATTAGTCACTAATAATTACTCATTTGTAAGTTAGGACTATCATGTAGATGGGAAACATTAATCAATAGCCAATCGATGAGCATCAATCATTTTAAACACAAATGAGAATTGAACATAAGACCTCATATATATGAGGCTCGTGACACACTATCACATTACAAGGTCATTCTCATAAGGGATTATATTTACTATATATTAGTTTAAAAAAAGATTAATAAAAAATTAAAATCAAATATTTAAAAATTAGAATTGTATAGACATTTTTAATTGTAGAGAAATTAACTTATATGGATAGTGTCAATACTTCACAATGCCAAGAAAACTTACCTAATTTGTTTGTCTTTGGATACATGTTTTAATCATTTGGTAAAATTTATTTTACAATTTGACAGATTCATTTTATACTTATTTGATGAGCTCCTTTTATAATTTAATAATATTTCTTTTTCTTAAATTTTATTAAATATAAATTTCTAATCAAATAATTTAAAATTCTAGGTATGTGCAGGATCATGGTGTGCCAAAAAGTGGCGTGTGAAAAAAAAAGAGTTTGAAGATGCCTAAAAGCGCTTCAAAATCCGCTCTGACTTTTTTTTACCTATCCAAGAACCAAACCTGGAAGGTTAAGCCGAGCCTTATCGGATATCTGATATCATATCAGATATCTGATTTGATATCGGATATCCGATTTTAAATCCAATATCCGACTAATAATTAAAATCATATAATAGTATGATATATTATTTAATATTATTATTATTGATATAAAATAATAATAATATTATTAAATAATATATCATACTATTATATTATAATAATATTATTATTATTTAATATTATTATTATAATTATTATTATACTATAATATAATAATTATTATACTATAATATAATAATATTATTATAATTATTATTATACTATAATATAATATTATTATTATTATAATAATTATTATACTATAATATAATAATAATATTATTATTATATTATAATCGTATAATATTATACTATAATAATAATATTATAATAACATATTATATTATAATAATATAATATAATATTTCATATATTATAATATATAGTAATGTAATATAATATAATAATAAAAAGTAATATCTTATAATATAATATATAATAAAAAAGTATAATATATTATAAATTATAATAATATAGTATAATAATAATATTTTATATTATAATATATAGTAAATTAATATAATAAATATAAAATATATAAAATGTAATATATATGTTATATTATATATATTATAATATCGGATATCCGATACCTGTGCATGGATTAAACACAAAATCACAGACCCGCGGCCCTTATTTTCACACGAATTTGGGCCAGTCAGATCGGATATCAGATAATAAATCGAATATCAGATAGCAAATCGGATATCAGATATCAGGTATGTTTCCCCCCACCCCCCCCTGACTCATTTTTAACCTAAATTTAATAGATTTTAACAAGATTTTGTTTATTTTAGTTGAATCTAGGGTTTTTTTGACAAAAATGGTTAAAATTTAAATTTTTTTTAATATATATTACGTTTTGCAATTCAATAGGAATGGCTGATCAAAATGATGACACTGAGGCAGGGAATAATATTCCTTGCAACCCACCACCAAACGATCTAGTATCCCCACAAAACCATCCACCAAATGATCCTCTACCTCCTCAAAACCCTCCTCGAATCAAGGATTTGATAAATGAAAATCTCACTGAGTTGAGAGGTTTGCATAGAACATACAATAATGTACCTGCACTGGCTCCTATGTTATCCACGTTAAACACCATAGTGGATAACATTGAAACTCTTACAAACCAACAAAATGCCGCTCTTCGTTGGCGTGATGAAATGCACCAGATGTTTGATGATGGTTTGGATTATGATGAGGTCGCGGCCCTCAACATAACCAAAGACGATTTGGCAAGCCTTTTTGCTAACCCAAAAATGGGTATACCAGTTGACCCAAAAAAAACCAAACTATCGATTAAATGGTGCACAAATGACGCCATACGTGCAAATTTTTGGGACCGTTGGTGGATGGTCTTTGATATCCCTCCACATGGAAATTTAGACATACCATTTTATTTCCTTAAAAAATTATATGCAAAATTTGTGTTGAAACTTAAAGTGAACTATTGGAGCATGAAGCCCAACATGGGCTTAGGACTAGGAGCTCCTCAGGATAGACCCTCTTCCCAGCGGAAGAAACTTGGCACTTTTGTCCCCCCCCTGATATCTCCCCCCCTCCTCAAGTGCAGCATCCAGATATTATGGCAGAGGCTAGCTCTCAGACCATCAGAGCCATTCATAGGCTGAGTAGCCTAATGATATCTCAGGCTAGGTCAGTCTTGCCTCCTCGTGTTGATGATGTTGGTGCCAGTTCATCATCGGCTAGCTCATCACACGTTTGTGTGCCTCACACTTGCATTACATGCAAGAATATTTGCCTGGGTCCCATAGGTGATCTTCATGAGTATCATTTTGTATTAGATGAGGATACACCAGACGCACGTGCAGAGGCTACAGACCCTGATGCGAGAGAGGAGGAGAATGTAGAGGCATGGACTCCTTCGGTGTCGGTACGTGTATACATTTTTTTGTTATGACATATGTGATTTAAAGTTAATTTTTATAATAGAGTAATTTTAATTTTTAAGCCATGCTGACTTTTACATGTATGTGATCTTCATTCATGTTTAGTTGATGACCGAGGAGGAGCTCAGGTAGATAGATGATGCTACACTCTCAGCCATTTCATTTGGCCTTGAGACATCTACGGTACATTATGTTGTGTTCGTATTTCTTTTTTCTATTTGATATTGTAGCATATATGGTTGCTAATCTTTCTTTTATCTTGCAGATACCACCTGCCCCGGGGGGACAAAGTGTGGGGGGTGAGCCAGCATGCATTGACAAAGGAAAGGTAATTAGATGTTTTCTAATTGATTAAATATTGATGCATTCTTGTAAAATGTTTGTGGTAATCTCATTTAATTACATTATTTATTGTATACAGGGTGTGGCTACTGGCGATGAGCCTGTACAGATTCGGCATCCTAGATCATCAGGGATTTTCATTCGCACAGAGAACCCCATTGTATGTATAAGTATCATTTATTTTTTATTTTTTTAATTGATGCAGAGGAAAGTATGATTGTTGTTCTATACAATTTCTATGATTTTTTCCGTACCAATAATGATTCATGTCTTGCATATGTTCATTACAACTTAAATAGGCTTATATGCACCTGTCCAACTGACCAAGTTGGTTACAAAGGTTTATTTAATCAAACAAATACCAAATTACTACTTTCCCTCCAAAACTAATATGACCGTTTGAATTTGAAATTCAAATTTCAAACTATAGTTTTTATGCATTCCCTAACTTTCTAAACTATTCCATTGACTCAAAATTGGTCATATGGATTTATTAAATGCAACTAAGTAAATTTCCAAAAAATTGAAGTTTTTATTATTTTTTCTCCAAACCAACGTACACTCTGATCTCCCCCTTTCAACTGAGATCACATATGACATATATAAAGGTCTACATGACCGTTGGAACAACCATATAGGCATTCCCAACCATAAAACAAACAAACAACCACTTTTTGCTAATACTGTTTAGACTCTAAATACCCTATTCTAAGGCCTTTTGGTCCCATGGAGTCACTTGGTTTATAACCACACCAAAATGCTTATGGGCCTTACATGTGCCTTTATTACAAAACATAGACCAACTTGTAAAATATGGACCAAACCTTTATTCCAACTTCCTAATCTACTTGAATCCTCGCTTTCATGGAGTGGCAAGGTGTCTGGCAATAGAGATACTTGTTCCCCCCTGCCACATAGGTTAGGTGCCCTGCACCACCTTTCCTCTCTCTCATTCTGAACACTAGTCCACCAAGTGAGTGATGTTCCTCTCAGTCTTGTTGTTGCTACTTTTACCTTCTTATCTGCCTCTATGTCTTCAAGATCAAAGTAGTTCTCAAGGGCCTCTATCCACCCTAGCACTTCTTCACTGTCCATTTTACCCTGGTATATTGTAAAATCAATATGGTTCTTCCCACCATTACCTTGTACTGCCTTAATGATTCTCATAAATCTCCTTTCTTCAGGATCATCTGTTGTCTCATGCTCTTGCCTTGCATTACCAACCTCTTCTTCTTCATGGTTCTCTCCATGATTTCTTCCTCTAACCTCTTCTCCTCTAGGTTCTTGCCTTTCCTTTTCTAAGGATTCTATCCTTGCAATAAGCTTCAGCCTCTCTCTTCTCATCTGTCTTTCTTCCCTCACTCTAGATGCTTCAAGTTCTCTCCTCTCTCTTTTCTCTTTTGCCAACTCTTCTCTCAATTCTTCAAGTTTTCTAGCCATTTGATTTTTAGGAGGCATTTTCACAACAATTTTTCTTCCTTCCCAAGGGCCAACTCATTGATTCTCTTTCTTTCCTCACCAAGAAATCTCTGGACACCACTTATGTACCTTTCAACTCTGGGACACACAAGGAGGAATTAGACACACCAAGGCTTTAACAAAGGGACCAACACACTAAGGATTTTCAAGATTATAGGTCTTGGTCACACTCCTAAACACCCAAACTTCAAAACCCTCCTTAAAATGGCTTAAAAACCAGGGCCTGCTTGTTCAAACCCCAAAACTCAATTCTAGAACGTTTTGACTTGTCTAATGACAAGATATGATCATGACAACCTACATGAACCTATCAAATGACACATCTACCATATGAAATCCTAAAATCCTATCTCATGCCCAATTACAACTTTCTTCCACATATGAGTCCAACATTATAACTTTGTATGCTTCCATGAGCCATAATTGGTGCAAGGATTGCCCAATTGACTTCAAGAGATGTTCCATGACCTCTGTAATGCCTTGGATCTTCAATGTTCCCCTGATGAGCATGGGATGGTCTTGCATCACTTATCTTCATAAATAAATTCAAAACTAATTTTCGTGATATTAACAACTACTATTTTGTATCTCATAGGAGACTCCTAGTGCACATGAGGTTCGACGGGACAGTTATGTAGATTTGATGACGCGGCCACTCACTCCTGAGGAGGAGCCTACAATAGTAAGTTGTAGTTTGAATTCATGATTAAATATGTTATAAATTTAGCATGCTATGAATTATAATGTTATAGTTTAAATTGTAGATTCATCTGACAAAGGTATTTGAACATATACAGCCCACAATCACAGAGGTACTAGCATTGCCGAGGGTATACGAGAGGACTCCTGACCGGCGCAGGAGGTCGATGAGAGAGGTATTTATTATGAAATTTTGATAGTATTAATCTCCAATACAGAAAAGATCATTATGCATTTGAGTAATTCAATGTTAGATAGGTAGAATCATATAAATTTAGTAGTCTAACTTTGGGTTTTCCTTTTTTGTTTATGTAGGAGGCATCCGATCCACCTAGTGCAGCGAAGAGGCTGCATTTTGATCATCCACCAGCACCCTAGGATAGTATAGTTTTCATAGGATGCATCATGAGACATTTTGAGATGGCATATGCCACATTGTATATAGAAACATTGATATTATACACATTCTGATGGCAAGATCAGCCACATTTTGTATATGGATCTATGTATTTTGATATATATATATATATATTTGAGTACTTTGTCTATGGATACATGATCTTTGATATATATTTGTGTAAAATTTTGTCTATGGATACATGTATTTTGATATATATTTTTATCATTTACGTGCACAATGATATACATATTAATTTAGTATCTAGTATTGTTCAATTTATCGTGGATCATGTGTCATGCCCTAAATTTTACTAGTAAAAACACAACAATTTTTTTTTTTTTTTTAGGTTATGAAGTCGCATAAGAAATTACATATTGTAAAACAAGGTTATCATTGAATAGGAGTTCAAGACTCATGTGAATAGTGTGAAGGTGTTAACATTTTAGTCACAGGTGGTTTTCAAATAGATTGGATGACAGTCTAGTTCAAGTTAGCGTCACGAGTCAAACGAGCAAGTTCAAGATACAACACTCATAAATTAGTGAGGTAATTCATATCCTAACAAGCCTCTGATACTAATATTCTATTAGGGTCTGTTAGTTGTATCATATGGACTAGGTCGTGATTCTAGCATGTAAGGGAAGGGGATCAGAATTACTTATTATCCTCATTACCAATGTACACACATTCATTAATCATTACAATATATATTAATGTGACAATTAGTATATTACTATATCCTCATTATCTATCAACATTGCTTCCTCACCAAATTATTGAGTGCACAATAAGATTGTAAGCAATCTACTAAGTTTTAAATTTATACAATCAATGGTATCACATAACATCTATGGATTGTTATTATCAACTAGTCATTTATAATACCACAAGGAGAAAACTTTCTTTCACATTTTCAAATGATAACAATGATGTCAAAGCAAATCTGTGACTCGTACCAATGCTTTCATAACAATATAAACTCCAAATGAAACATGCATATACAACCTTATCAATATTTTCTTCTACACGTACATTAGGTAACAATGATACAATCTCCTTCCATCACAATGGAGCAACATAAGGGACTTTTCAAAATCATAAGGAACATGGACATTGAAAGATATGGACAATGAGTAGCATGAACATTGTCCAACATGATTGTTGAGAACATGAACAAGCTGGTGAATCCTCCTTCACAAATGAGGGCACAATGTCAAGTTTTCTCATCCAACATCAATCTGCAAGATGATCATTCCAAGCCATTTCCATTTCTCCCTTGGACACAAATCTGCATATGCAACACAACAAAATAACAAGGACCATGGGTGCTTTCCACCCAACCATAGGCCTCAAAGAGACCACCCCCGCGCTAGGGAACAAGGCTCAAACTGGGATACACATACAATCTTTCAATGCATAAACATTACATTTCAAACTTGAACAATTTCCCCCCAAGACTATTTCACAATGGCTTCACAGATGGAACCATAAACATAGGGTGAAGGTGTGTTCTAAAATGGAGACTTGCCATACCAAACCATATTTGCAATAAACAATTTTCATGCCCTCTCGGGGCTATCATAATTCACCAAATTTCATGCCCTCTCGGGGCTATCATAAATGAACCATTTAATGCCCTCTCGGGGCCTCCACATTTCCTCCTCCAAACCCACTACCATCAGCTGTAACTCCTCAAACTTCCTTTCTACACCATACTTTCCTTATCACCCCCAGCAAGATATGAAATGTTATGGCATACAATGGAACCCATACTCTAAGGTTCTCAATACATTTTTCGAACCCAACTTAAGCCCTTCACCCTGGACTTCTCTACCCTTCCCACAAGGGTGAGTGTAAGTCCCAATCCCATAACAATACTCAAGCACAAAACAAGAAAACAAAACCAAGTAAAAATAAAACAAGAAATTTTGGCAAACACCCCACTAGTTTGGCCAAGACCCTCTAATAAAGCCTTCCCACTAACTTATTTTAGCAAAAACACTAAGCCACTCTATCCTTATGAACTTGTCTCCTCTAATAGTTCATCGATAGCCCTCACGAGCTCTGAGTTATGACCCTCGAAGGATTGACCTCAAAATGCACTTAGAGCACCTTGAAGACTCCTCGGTACGGGGTGGCCGCAAATGATGGATGGTCTTCGTGGCCAGAACAAAGGTGTGACTATGGTTCACCCACTCATCTGGAGCTAATGGGACTGACGATTCGATGCCAAGATCAGCGATTTCAAAGTTACGCTGTGGTGCACCTATGAACTGAGGCACACTTTGAGTTTTGGCATCGAGCGAGATCGCTGTGCTGAATCCAAACGGAATGTGATCTCTCGAAAATGAGATAGGTTATTTTAGGCCTCAAGATCACCGTCCTGTAGCATTTGACAGTTCATTGATAGCCCTCATGAGCTCTGAGTTATGACCCTCGAAGGATCGACCTCAAAATGCACTTAGAGCACCTTGAAGACTCCTCGGTACGGGGTGGCTGCAAATGATGGATGGTCTTCGTGGCCAGAAAAAGGGTGTAACTAGGGTTCAACTACCCATCCGAAGATAATGGCACTGACGATTCAATGCCAAGATCAGCGGTTTCAAAGTTACGCTGTGGTGCACCTATGAACTGAGGCACACTGCGAGTTTTGGCATCGAGCAAGATCGCTGTGCTGTATCCAAACGGAATGTGATCTCTCGAAAATGAGATAGGTTATTTTAGGCCTCAGGATCACCGTCTTGTAGCATTTGACAGTTCATCAATAGCCCTCATGAGCTCTGAGTTATGACCCTCGAAAGATCGACCTCAAAATGCACTTAGAGCACCTTGGAGACTCCTCAGTACGGGGTGGCCGCAAATGATGGATGGTCTTTGTGGCCAGAACAAGGGTGTGACTAGGGTTCACCCACCCATCTGGAGCTAATGGCACTGACGATTCGATGCCAAGATCAGCGGTTTCAAAGTTACGCTGTGGTGCACCTATGAACTGAGGCACACTGCGAGTTTTGGCATCGAGCGAGATCGCTGTGCTGAATCCAAACGGAATGTGATCTCTCGAAAATGAGATAGGTTATTTTAGGCCTCAGGATTATCATCCTGTAGCATTTGACAGTTCATCAATAGCCCTCATGAGCTCTGAGTTATGACCCTCGAAAGATCGACCTCCAAATGCACTTAGAGCACCTTGGAGACTCCTCGGTACGGGGTGGCCGCAAATGATAGATGGCCTTTGTGGCCAGAAAAAGGGTGTAACTAGGGTTCAACCGCCCATCCAGAGATAATGGCACTAACGATTCGATGCCAAGATCAGCGGTTTCAAAGTTACACTGTGGTGCACCTATGAACTGAGGCACACTTCAAGTTTTGGCATCGAGCGAGATCGCTGTGCTGAATCCAAACGGAATGTGATCTCTCAAAAATGAGATAGGTTATTTTAGGCCTCAGGATCATCATCCTGTAGCATTTGACAGTTCATCAATAGCCCTCACGAGCTCTGAGTTATGACCCTCGAAAGATCGACCTCCAAATGCACTTAGAGCACCTTGGAGACTCCTCGGTATGGGGTGGCCGCAAATGATGGATGATTGTTTGAAGACTACTCCATGTATCACTATCTTTCTTGGAAAAAAAATTGCTTTTGAACATCAAGCTTGCAATATTATCAATTATTGTCAAACTTTTTCAACCAAGTCAAAATGTCAAATGCAAATATTTGTTTGCATTTTTTGCTAAGGGGAGTTTCATAAATTGACTTTGATTTTCTATGTCTCTAGTGCTTGAACATACTTAAAATGGCTCTTTGGTCTTAGAGCTATTGGTATTTTCTAACTTCATGGTCTATGATATGCATACTAAGAATTTCTTTCACTAAATGGTTTCCTTGATCTATTGACTACACTTAAATTTGTTCACTTGTCATCTCTCTTTCTATATGTTCAATACAAAGAGCTAGAAGAGACAAATAATCTTTCTTACCTTCATCTCTCTAAGCACATGATAGAAATCAATTCTAAACTTGAGAAAAGGTTAGAGGAGAATATTGCATTCTTAAATTAATCTCCCTTAAGACCTTTACATACACATGGGGCATTCTTAAATTAATCTCCATGGAAGAAAATTTCATAAAACTAAAGATTCCATAGTGTTGAAACATAAAATCCAAGATCTCATTTATGATGGGATTGTTGATACCTCTAATGACTCATCCACTCATAGCCTTCATATCCAACTTCATATCATGTCAGTATGCATGTGCTATCTTGCTTATTGGCTTTAATTGCTTATCCTACATGCTATCTTCTTTCATGGATTTTATGGCTTATCCCAAATGTGCTTCATACAACTTTTCAATATGAAAGTCTTTCAAAACATTATACAATATTATGACTCTTTATGCTTTCAAATGCTATGATTGGTTGTAAAATGGAAGAAATCAAGTATTCTAATTGTTCATCCATACTTTATGGATTTTTCTTATTTGATTAGTTTGATAAAAATAGTTTTAATAATCATAATGTCAGCTTTATGTCAAATAAGGAAAAAACCAAATTTGTAATAAGATATCCGCATGCAATTATCTTTCATATAGTTATAAATGCTCTTAAAATTGTCGTTATAGCCTTGTATCACATGCAAATATGATTTGGAAGAACTTGTTCAATATCTTCCTCTTATAATTCCTTACAAAGAACCTACCAAAATACAAAAACCATATACAAAAAACTACACATTTTACATCATAATACATCATAAATTTTAGAAATTCTCCCCAATACCACCCCCCTCCAACTCTTCATGATGTACCTACATTCCAATATCATACAAAAATTAGTAACTTATTGTATTAAACGAGATAATCATCAATTCATTAAATCATTATGAAGAAAATAACATAAGAAGTATATATACCTAGTCAAGTATTCCAATAGGGTCCTCTCTCTGTTTTAGGGTCTCCAACAAGGCTTCATGATCAGCATTAGCAATAGTAAAAAGTTCTTTTACTTTTGGTCTTCCTTGATGCTTCAATAACTTTACATTTGTTGCTATAATAAGATGCGAATATATGAGAATTACTTTGTGCTTCTGATAGTCTTCGAATGCAGGAATTCCATTCCTTCTAAGCATGTATGTCCGCAGCCATGTTCCAGCAACAACCACTGAACCAGTAGGATACGTGAATCCATCATCATCTGTGATCGGTTGTGCAAGTTTTTGTTTTCCTCTTACACAACGTGCTAACCAATAATCGGATTTCTCATCATTCCCCTGTGGTGCAACCAATGCAAAGACATGTCCTGGCTGAAGTAGATCTGATAGATGATTATGCTTAAGTGATAAAATGGCTTCAAAGATTCAAAAGCCCTTTGTGATATATGAACACTTGGATGACTCTCTCTAAATTTTTTGAACAACATAGTTTGACTTACCTCCAAATAGTGTTTAGGATGTGGCGTGCGGTCTCTGATGCCAATTCTCAACTTTAAGACATCTTTAGCATTGGGTGATACTCGTGAGTTAGAGTGCCAAAATTGTATAATTTCTTCCTTCACATCGTCGGATAGCTTCTTATCAAAACGTGGAAGTCTCCCACCAAATGCCCATGTTTCATTTTGAAGAGGATCATCAATTTTCTCTCGTCGACTAAGTGCTCTTCTCAAAGTAGTACAATTTAGATTCAAATCAATACAAGTTTGTCTCATATATCTACCCTTTCTCAAATGATGACTTACCAAAGAGGTTGTAATAACCCTTCGAGCAGCTCTATTATCCTTCTCTCTGCTATTTTTCTCAACGCTATTGAGAGCACTGAAAAGATTCTTCACAATAATGTCATTTCTTTCCAACTTTTTATTCACATGAATTTTCAATTTGGAAAGCATAGGTCTCATCTTTTGCATCTTTAATAAGTGCATGAAAAGCTGACATTGCTCTACCACTGTCTTGTTGCCGAAAAACATCTGATATAGTCTTGAAGCCCATAACCGAATGGTTCTTTCTGATTTTTTTCCTTCCAAACTAGTCACAATCGTTTCATCAATTTCAATTATCCATTTTGGTGTTTTAGAACCTTCATATCGATTATAATTAGGAGCTATGTAGGGTTCTTGTGCATTAAGTTCCTGTGCATTGTCATCTTTGACATGGTCAATTATGCAATTTGGATTATGACTTGGTGGCATTTCTTCTTCAAAATTTTCAATCTCTACATTTTCAACTTCCGCATTATCATTTTCAATAGGTACATTTTCATTCCCCAACTGTACATTTTCATTATCTGACTCTATGATTTCACCTTTTATTAATTCATTGTCAACTTGATTGATATTTAGCATACCTTGTCTTTTTTTTCGGTGTTTCATTTTGTCCTTTTTCCTATATGCTGCAATGTCTTCATTGGATATCTTCCTTTTACGTTTATTCTTTCGACGACTACTACTTCCCATTCAGATGACAAATTCGAACACCTAAGGTTATATTTTCGAATTCTTTTCGATTGGTTGGGCCCCAAAACATGACTTTTTACAAATCCCATGAAAAAAGAGGTAAAAAAGTAATGTTGTCGGGTCTGTAGGGACAGTCAAATATTTGAAATTGATGCCAGTATAATCGGATATCCGATAATAGATCAGATATCCGATCGAAGATCGGATATCCGATATAGGAAAAGAACTTTTGGGGGGAAAATTGCTAAGGTTTCCCTCCTTTGCCACAATAATATTAATATTATGAAAATATTTGGAGGCAAACGACTTTAATTTATAACTAAGTTAATAGTATATTAGTATTAGTATAAAATATCAATAATATTAATATAAAATAGTATTAATATACCTATAGTATCAATATTATTATTATACCTATAATAGTATTAATATTATTAATATAGATATAATAGTGTAAATATATAGTGTTCATTTATATTAAGCTACAATATATAGTATTAATATATATTATTATTATAGCTATAATAGTATTATTATTATTACTATACATATAATAATATTAATATTTAGTGTTTATTTATATTATAATTATTATCTTAAAATAGTATAAATAGTATATCCTAAAATATTACGTTATATATACTAAAATATTATGTTATTATATAGATATATTAATAACATATATATTAATATAATAATATTTATAATATATATTATATTTAATAAAAATATTACGTTGTTATATATATATATATATTATATTATTATACATATTAATATAATAATATATAATACAAAGAGGGTCGTCATTTAATGGGTCAAAGGGGGTCATAGGTCACCCTATGACCCCCTTTGACCCATATGAACAACTCGACTATGTCCCTAAGGGTCCTAGGACCCCTAGGGACATACGTCGTCGTTTAATGGATCAAAGGGGGTCATAGGTCACCCTATGACCCCCTTTGACTCATATGAACGATTCAAATATGTCCCTAGGGGTCCTAGGACCCCTAGGGACATATGTCATCATTTAATGGGTCAAAGAGGGTCATAGGTCACCCTATGACCCCCTTTGACCCATATTACCCATTCGAATATGTCCCTTGGGGTCCAAAGACCCCTAGGGACATATGTCATCGTTTAATGGGTCAAAGAGGGTCATAGGTCACCCTATCACCCCCTTTGACCCATAATACCCATTCGAATATGTCCCTAGGGGTCCTAGAACCCCTAGAGACATATGTCGTCGTTTAATGGGTCAAAGGGGGTCATAGGGTTTGACCCATATTACTCATTCGAATATGTCCCTAGGGGTCCTAGGACCCCTAGCGACATATCTCATCGTTTAATGAGTCAAAGAGGGTCATAGGTCACCCTATGACCCCCTTTGACCCATATTACCTATTCGAATATGTCCCTAGGGGTCCTAGGACCCCTAGAGACATACATCGTCGTTTAATGGGTCAAAGAGGGTCATAGGTCACCCTATGACCCCCTCTGACCCATATTACCCATTCGAATATGTCCCTAGGGGTCCTAGGACCCCTAGAGACATATATCATCGTTTAATGGGTCAAGAGGGTCATAGGTCACCCTATGACCCCCTTTGACCCATATGTACGATTCGAATATGTCCCTAGGGGTCCTAGGACCCCTAGAGACATATGTCGTCATTAAAAGGGTCAAAGAGGGTTAAGGGTTACCCTATGACCCCATTTGACCCATATTACCGATTCGAATATGTCCCTAGGAACATATGTCGTCGTTTAATGCATCAAAGCGGGTCATAGGTCACCCTATGACCCCCTTTGACTCATATGAACGATTCAAATATGTCCCTAAGAGTCGTAGGACCCCTAGGGACATATGTTGTCGTTTAATGGGTCAAAGGGGGTCATAGGTCACCCTATGACCCCCTTTGACCCATATGAACGATTGGAACATGTCCCTAGGGTCCTAGGACCCCTAGGGACATATGTCATAGTTTAATGGGTCAAAGAGGGTCATAGGTCACCCTATGACCCCATTTGACCCATATTACCCATTTGAATATGTCCCTTGGGGTCCGAGGACCCCTAGGGACATATGTCGTCGTTTAATGGGTCAAAGAGGGTCATAAGTCACCCTATGACCCCCTTTGACCCATAATACCCATTCGAATATGTCCCTAGGGGTCCTAGGACCCCTAAAGACATATGTCATTGTTTAATGGGTCAAAAGGGGTCATAGGTCACCCTATGACCCCCTTTGACCCATATTACCCATTCGAATATGTCCCTAGGGGTCCTAGGACCCCTAGCAACATATCTCATCGTTTAATGGGTCAGAGAGGGTCATAGGTCACCTTATGACCCCCTTTGACCCATATTACCCATTTGAATATGTCCCTAGGGGTCCTAGGACCCCTAGAGACATATATCATCGTTGAATGGGTCAAAGAGGGTCATAGGTCACCCCATGACCCCCTTTGACCCATATGTACGATTCGCATATGTCCCTATGGGTCCTAGGACCCCTAGAGACATATGTCGTCATTTAAAGGGTCAAAGAGGGTCATAGGTTACCCTATGACCCCATTTGACCCATATTACCCATTCGAATATGTCCCTAGGGGTCCTAGGACCCCTAGGGACATATGTCGCCGTTTAATGCATCAAAGTGGCTCATAGGTCACCCTATGACCCCCTTTGACTCATATGAACGATTCAAATATGTCCCTAGGGGTCCTAGGACCCCTAGGGACATATGTTGTCGTTTAATGGGTCAAAGGGGGTCATAGGTCACCCTATGACCCCCTTTGACCCATATGAACGATTGGAATATGTCCCTAAGGTCCTAGGACCCCTAGGGACATATGTCATCGTTTAATGGGTCAAAGAGGGTCATAGGTAACCCTATGACCCCATTTGACCCATATTACCCATTCGACTATGTCCCTTGGGGTCCGAGGACCCTTAGGGACATATATCATCGTTTAATGGGTCAAAGAGGGTCATGGTCTCCCTATGACCCCCTTTGACCCATATTACCCATTCGAATATGTCCCTAGGGGTCCTACGACCCCTAGAGACATATATCGTCGTTTAATGCGTCACCTATGACCCCCTTTGACCCATATGAACGATTCGAATATGTCCCTAGGGGTCCTAGGACCCCTAGAGACATATGTCATCGTTTAATGGGTCAAAGAGGGTCATAGGTTACCCTATGACCCCATTTGACCCATATTACCCATTCAAATATGTCCCTAGGGGTCCTAGGACCCTTAGGGACATATGTCATCGTTTAATGGGTCAAAGAGGGTCATAGGTCACCCTATGACCCCCTTTGACCCATATTACCCATTCGAATATGTCCCTAGGGATCCGAGGACCCCTAGAGACATATATCATCGTTTAATGGGTGAAGAGGGTCATAGGTCACCCTGTGACCCCCTTTGACCCATATGAAGGATTCGAATATGTCCCTAGGGGTCCTAGGACCCCTAGAGACATATGTCGTCGTTTAATGGGTCAAAGAGGGTCATAGGTTACCCTATGACCCCATTTGACCCATATTACCCATTTGAATATGTCCCTAAGGGTCCTAGGACCCCAAGGGACATATGTCATCATTTAATGGGTCAAAGGGGGTCATAGGTCACCATATGACCCCCTTTGACTCATATGAACGATTCAAATATGTCCCTAGGGGTCCTAGGACCCCTAGGGACATATGTCATCGTTTAATGGGTCAAAGGGGGTCATAGGTCACCCTATGACCCCCTTTGATTCATATGAACGATTCAAATATGTCCCTAGGGGTCCTAGGACCCCTAGGGACATATGTCGTCGTTTAATGGGTCAAAGGGGGTCATAGGGTGACCTATGACCCCCTTTGACCCATATGAACCATTCGAATATGTCCCTAGGGTCCTAGGACCCCTAGGGACATATGTCTTCGTTTAATGAACCATTCGAATATGTCCCTATGGTCCTAGGACCCCTAGGGACATATGTCTTCATTTAATGGGTCAAAGAGGGTCATAGGCCACCCTATGACCCCCTTTGACCCATATTACCCATTCGAATATGTCCCTAGGGGTCCTAGGACCCCTAGGGACATATGTCGTCATTTAATGAGTCAAAGAGGGTCATAGGTCACCCTATGACTATGACCCCCTTTGACCCATATTACCCATTCAAATATGTCCCTAGGGGTCCTAGGACACCTAGAGACATTTATTGTCGTTTAATGGGTCAAGAGGGTCATAGGTCTCCCTATGACCCCCTTTGACCCATATAAACGATTCGAATATGTCCTTAGGGGTCCTAGGACCCCTAGAGACATATGTGATCATTTAATGGGTCAAAGAGGGTCATAGGTTACCCTATGACCCCATTTGACCCATATTACCCATTTGAATATGTCCCTAGGGGCCCTAGGACCCCTACGGACATATGTCGTCATTTAATGGGTCAAAGGGGGTCATAGGTCACCCTACGACCCCCTTTGACTCATATGAACGATTCAAATATGTCCCTAGGGGTCCTAGGACCCCTAGGGACATATGTCATCGTTTAATGAGTCAAAGGGGGTCATAGGTCACCTTATGACCCCTTTGACCCATATGAACGATTCGAATATGTCCCTAGAGTCCTAGGACCCCTAGGGACATATGTTGTCTTTTAATAGGTCAAAGAGGGTCATAGGTCACCCTATGACCCCCTTTGACCCATATTACCCATTCAAATATGTCCCTTGGGGTCCGAAGACCCCTAGGGACATATGTCATCGTTTAATGGGTCAAAGAGGGTCATAGGTCACCCTATGACCTCTTTGACCCATATTACCCATTCGAATATGTCCCTAGGGGTCCTAGGACCCCTAGAGACATATATCGTCGTTTAATGGGTCAAGAGGGTCATAGGTCACCCTATGACCCCCTTTGACCCATATGAACGATTTGAGTATGTCTCTAGGGGCCCTAGGACCTCTAGAGACATATGTCATCGTTTAATGGGTCAAAGAGGGTCATAGGTTACCCTATGACCCCATTTTACCCATATTACCCATTTGAATATGTCCCTAGGGGTCCTAGGACCCCTAGGGACATATGTCATCGTTTAATGGGTCAAAGAGGGTCATAGGTCACCCTATGACCCCCTTTGACCCATATGAACAATTCGAATATGTCCCTAGGGTCCTAGGACCCCTAGGGACATATGTCATCGTTTAATGGGTCAAAGAGGGTCATAGATCACCCTATGACCCCCTTTGACCCATATTACCCATTTGAATATGTCTCTTGGGGTCCAAGGACCCCTAGGGACATATGTCATCGTTTAATGGGTCAAAGAGGGTCATAGGTCACCCTATGACCCCCTTTGACCCATAATACCCATTCGAATATGTCCCTAGGGGTCCTAGGACCCCTAGAGACATATGCCGTCGTTTAATGGGTCAAAGAGGGTCATAGGTCACCCTATGACCCCTATGACCCATATGAACGATTTGAATATGTCCCTAAGGGTTCGAGGACCCCTAGGGACATATGTCATCATTTAATGGGTCAAAGAGGGTCATAGGTCACCCTATGACCCTCTTTGACCCATATGAACGATTCGAATATGTCCCTAGGGGTCTGAGGACCCCTAGGGACATATGTCGTCGTTTAATGGGTCAAAGAGGGTCATAGGTTACCCTATGACCCCATTTGACCCATATTGCCCATTCGAATATGTCCCTAGGGGTCCTAGGACCCCTAGGGACATATGTCATCTTTTAATTGGTCAAAGGGGGTCATAGGTCACCCTATGACCCCCTTTGACCCATATGAACAATTCGTATATGTCCCTAGGGGTCGAAGGACCCCTAGAGAAATATGTCATCGTTTAATGAGTCAGAGAGGGTCATAGGTCACCCTATGACCCCCTTTGACCCATATTACCTATTCAAATATGTCCCTAGGGGGTCCTAGGACCACTAGAGACATATATTGTCGTTTAATGGGTCAAAGAGGGTCATAGGTCACCCTATGACCCCCTTTGACCCATATGAACGATTGAAATATGTCCCTAGGGGTCCTAGGACCGCTAGGGACATATGTCGTCGTTTAATGGGTCAAAGAGGGTCATAGGTCACCCTATGACCCCCTTTGACCCATATTACCCATTCGAATATGTCCCTAGAGGTCCTAGGACCCCTAGGGACATATGTCATCGTTTAATGGGTCAAAGGGGGTCATAGGTCACCCTATGACCCCCTTTGACCCATATGAATGATTCGACTATGTCCCTGGGGGTCCTAGGACCCCTAGGGACATATGTCGTCATTTAATGGGTCAAAAGGGGTCATAGGTCACCCTATGACACCCTTTGACCCATATGAACGATTCGACTATGTCCCTAGGGGTCCTAGGACCCCTAGGGACATATGTCATCGTTTAATGGGTCAAAGAGGGTCATAGGATGACCTATGACCCCCTTTGACCCATAATACCCATTCGAATATGTCCCTAGGGGTCCTAGGACCCCTAGAGACATATGTCATCGTTTAATGGGTCAAAAGGGGTCATAGGTCACCCTATGACCCCCTTTGACCGATATGAACGATTCGACTATGTCCCTAGGGGTCCTAGGGACATATGTCGTCATTTAATGGGTCAAAGGGACCCGCTTTGACCCATTAAAGGACGACATATGTCCCTAGGGGTCCTAAGACCCATAGAGATATATATCGTCGTTTAATGGGTCAAAGAGGGTTATAGGTCACCCTATGACCCCCTTTGACTCTTATATATTAATAATATACATATTAATAATATACATATATATTAATAATATACATATCAATATATATATATATATATATACATATTACATTATTATATTTAATGAAAATATTACGTTATTATATAAATATATTGATAACATACATATTAATATAATAATATTTATAATATATATTATAGTTAATAAAAATATAACGTTGTTATATAAATATTATATTATTATACATATTAATATAATAATATATAATACATATTATATTTAATGAAAATATTACGTTATTGTATATATTAATAACATACATATTAATATAATAATATATAATACGTATTATATATATATATAAATTACGTTATTATATATATATATATAAATTACGTTATTATATTTAGTAAAAATAATAATAATATATATTATATTTATAGATTGTAATAAGATTAACATAAGATATTATTATGTATTACTAGATTATATCTTGTATGTTTACATTACGTTATTATATATATATAATATATTAAAATATGCCTTTACATATTAATATAAGTGAAATAATTTAAAAATAAAAAATTAGAACGTTTAAATCGAATTTCCCTCCAAAATTTGAAGATTTTTGAAATTTGACTACCGAGCCAAATCGGATATCCAATGTCAAATCGGATATCCGATCAGGCTTGGTATTTACCAAGCCTGCCTGGTCAACCCCAAAGATGTGTTTATAGAGAGTTTTAGTGATACTCGGACTTCGGGTAGCCGTCTGACAATGTTATTTTGATCGAAATTGAATGAAACGAAATGGGTTTTTTAATATCGCTCTCTAGATTCCATCAATATAATTTCTGTCAAATTTTGAGTTCGATAAGTATTTATTAGTTAATTATCAATGAAGATTATTGTAAAGTGCTGATTGACATACTGAATGAAAAATAGCTATAACTTTCAAACGGTATAACAGTTTTTAAATCTAAAAGTTGCATCACATTCTATACTTCGCCTAGTATAAGAAAAAAACCAAAAAAGAAAAATTTGATCAAATTTTCTATTAGTTAGAGTGGTCAGACACGAGACTTTTTTTAGTCCGAAAAAGTTTTGGTAGAAAATTCATATTTAATTATTTATTTGGAATAAAAATATCAAAAAATATGCGTCACATCCGGGCATGAGTCTAGTTTTCATATCTATAATTATATTAAAAAAATATTATGATTTGATTTTGATTAAGGTGGTCAGACATACACCTACTTTTTATTTTCGCCCTGAAATTTTCTTAGTACTGCATTAAAATTCAAACTTTTGACCAATCAATTATTTTTTTCTCCTGATAAGGCCTAGTAGTTTAGAAACTACATTCAATTTTCTACAAATTATTTTCTTACAACTTTTTGATATAAAGTCCATAACCACTTCAAAATTATGTGTCAAGTTGACATAAACCTGATTTGCTGATTTTTCACTGCCACTTAAGGCCATAGTTTGGTACACCATGACCTTGCACATACCCTTCTATAATAAAAAAGAGAAATTCTATTATTAAAAATAATCATTCTATAGGAATCTTTCCTTTTTACAAAAACTAATAATTTAAAAACAACATTATCTAGAAATCAAAGACTTATTTTATATTTAGTTGAATTCCATATTCAATAATCATGGATGATTATAAAAAACTAATAATTAAGAATCTACATTATCTAGAAATCAAAGACCTATTTTATATTTAATTGACATATCATAATAAGAATATGAGTATGTTGATCACAAATCCTTCCATCCTTGAAGCATGTGTGGTTCTCCTAAATGGCTCATAGTATGTTGCCTTGTTTATTTTATTTTCAAACACAATAGATTAAACCCACAAAAGTTGGTAATATATCCATTTTGGTGAATTAGAATCAAGTAAATTAATCTAAGAATATACCATGTTTTCAATCTAGCAACAATAATCATGGGCGACTAGGGTTTAGTTGCATAGAAATTGACTCCAAAAGTTAATCTTCCCAAGGTAAAAGAACAAAGTTGTGTCACCTTTCAAGCTAACTTATCAAAATGACTGAATTTGAGTATTTTTGTCTTAAAATATTTTTTTTGAAACATATGATCTATATAAATTCATTCTAGCTAAGTCATATATGGTCTCACAATTTTCCATTTGGAAATGTCTATTAAATGCATGTTTTATACTAGTTTGTATCCAATTACTAAAGAAATACAATTATTTCAGAAAATGATGTTTCAATAACTCTTAGTATTTTTTATGATATATTTTTAATAACATATAAACACCACTTTGTAGAGCTCAAAGTCAAGAATATTCTCCTATAGATTTTATAGTGTTTTAATTAGACATGGTATATTATAACTAAAAAATTCTACAAGAACATATTTTAACACTCAAAAAGATGTCGATTTTGATAAAGAAAAAAATATTAAATCATATCAAAAAATAAATAAAATTATATTACAACCTAGAGGAGAGAGTCCTCTTCCAAAATGTATAATTTTCTTCTGGTTAGAATAGATTTGTTTTGGAAAATGTGGTGGGAGATGAAAACTATCAATTTCAAGTGAGTTGAAATTTGAATCATTATAAAAGACAAAATATAGGTCTAAAGACAATTTTTATTTTTGATTGTTCTAGCTATATATGTTATCTATAACATAGTCGAAGATCAAAGGGAAATAAGTTTATTTCCATATAGTTTTGTGGTGTGAACTAGACCCCTAATTTTTAGTGTTTTTCAACAACTAAAAAATTATCTATAGAAGTTAAGAAAACACATGAATTCTTATTCCAAATAAATATTAAAATTTATAATCCTAAACTTCTTCCATTTCTACACATTTCATTAGTTTACTTCATTATCAAATTCTAAATAAAAATACTAGTTTTATGTCATTGAAGTTGAGCAATTATACTTTAGTTAGCCTTTTCCTTTACAAAAGGGTGACACAGGTTTGTGCTTTTACCCCCAAAAATTCATTCCCGCTTGCTAAGACTCTTTGGCATGAAGCTAAAAACTCACTCGCACAAGATGATTCACAAAAATCCAATCATCAAAATTCATCGATATTGGTTGTTTGTTTGATTGATGATAAGTTGCAATGGTTCGATGAGAAACAAGATTACTACAGGCAAGCTTTACTAGGTACATTTCATCTCTATTATATATCTACTATAGAATTGCATAGGGTTTTGCATAGACATAGTCATTGTTTAAGATTAACATTTTGTCATTGGTATCAAAGGTTGGTGATCGAGGTTGTATAAAGTTAAACATTGAGGAATTACTCAAAGCAATGATGAATTGGAATAAAAAACTTATGAAGCTATTGATTATTTATTAGATCTTCATTAGTTTCTTGCTTGTATGATTGAGCTGCATGGTAATCTGGTTGAGCTATTTAAGCTACTTGTTGTGTGCTTGAGTTGCTTAGTTGTTTAGTGGAGTTGCTTGAGCTACATGGATGCATGCTTGAGCTACCAAGAGTGATATGCCATCAAGTGTGCTAAAAGAATAGACTCCTTTGAAATCTCATTGTAGTGACTTTTATTGACATTTCAAATATGATGGAAAATCTAAATATGGTCAATGAAAGTGATCTGGACATATGTAGATACATAGATGGAATGTTTCCAATCAATATGAAATAAAATCTGAAACTAAATTACTACCAACATTCCACAATGTTGCCAGTAAATCTTACACTTGGAATGCTACCAGTAAATCTGAAATGAAATCTAAAACTAGCATATCTTACACTTGGAATGTTGCCAACATATCTTACCTCATGTGTTATGCATTATATTGACTACTATGATGTACTCTATTTATGATCTATTTTGAAACATTCATTACAACATACATAAGGGATGTGTGTTATTAACTGTCCTTTTATCTAACTACTACCCTCCTTATCTCTATATCATGATAGTAATGCATCTTTTGATCAAAACTGATGTCCATGCTATGATACCAATGCTATTCTTATTTAATTTTCCCTATGAGTGTAAGAATGCTTCCTCTGTTAAGGGAAAATGAGATTAGAGGTTGAGCTTTATTCTTTGAATTAGTTTTAGACTTGACTTCTCTAATTCTAATACTTAGCACAGAGGATATAACTAGATCATTCAAGAAATGAATCTTGATACCTTACTTATATTTGAATCCTTCAATAAATAATTTTGATGCTTCCTTCTTTTAATCATAGGTGGATATAAGTATGTAGATTGTTGGTAATAGCATGTTATATTGATGTGTTTCAAAATGATCATGCCACTTTGTATATACAAGGATTGAGGTGTTGTGTCTTATGTAGAGACATGGCTCTACATGCCCTTTGGGAACATAGGGTCATGTCTCTATATGATACAACCCTTAAAAATTATCTTTAATCATTAGTTAGGATTTACTATACTCAATCACATTCAGTGCTTCAAGAAATTTGATCATTCAATCGGTATTTAGTAATTCATAACTTCTAATCTCAAGTAGTTATATAACACAATGAAGTGGCTCACAATAATAGTGAATAACAAAATAATATTCTTACTATGATATGATTTTTGAATATGTACAAAATCTGAACAGGGTGAATTGGTTTAATATAATCCATTAAAATAGTCTCATACAGATATATATACACATGTATAATTACGTTTACATGTGTGTGTGCATTATTTCCTTTTATCTAGCTACTATCCTCCTTGTGTCTATATCATGACACTAATGTATCCTTTGATAAAAAATGATGTCCATGCTATGATACAACTACTATTCTTATGCAATCTACCCTATGACTATAAGAATGCTTCCTCTATTAAGGGAAAATAAGATCAGAGGTCAAACTTTATTCTTTGAATTAGTTTTACACTTGACTTCTCTAATTTTGATACTTAACATAGAGGATATAACTAGACCATTCAAGAAATGAATCTTTATATCTTACTTCTATTTGAATCCTTCAATGAATAATGTTGATGATTCCTTCTTTTAATCGCAAGTGGATATAAGTATGTAGATCACTAGTAATAGCATGTTTTGTATTGATGTGTTTCCAAATGTTCATGCCACTTTGTATATATAATGATTGAGGTGTTGTGTCTCATGTAGAGACATGAATCTACATTTTGTTCAGGCATGTAGGGTCATGTCTCTATATGATAGATTCCTTAATAATCATCCTTATTCATTAGTTAGGATATATTATACTCAATCACATTCAGTGCTTCAAGAAATCTGGTCATGATTGGTATTTAGCAATTCATAACTTTTCATCTCAATCAGTGATATAACACAGTGAAGTGGCTCATCATAATAGTGAATAATGGAATCATATTCTTACTATGATATGATTTTTGCATATATACAGAGTTTGAACATATCAAATTAGTTTAATATAGTCCATTAAAATACTCTCATAATATATACATGTATAATTACATGTGTGTTTGTGTGTGTGTTATTCACTATAATTTTATCTAACTACTATCCTCCTTGTGTCTATATCATGGCAATAATGTATCCTTTCATCAAAACTATTTTCCATGCTATAATACCACTACTAATCTTATGTAATCTGCCTTATGACTATACGAAAGCTTCCTTTGTTAAGGAAAAATGAGATCAGGGATCAAACTTTATTCTTTGATTTAGTTTTAGACTTGACTTCTCTAATTCTAATACTTAACACATGGGATATAACTAGATCATTCAAGAAATAAATCTTGATATCTTACTTGCATTTGAATCCTTGATTGAATAATGTTAATGCTTCTTCTTTTAATTGTAGGTGGATATAAATATGTAGATCACTGGTAATAGCATGTGTTGTATTGATGTGTTTCCAAATGATCATGCCACTTTGTATATATAAGGATTGAGGTGTTGAGTCTCATGTAGAGGCATGACTCTATGTGCCCTTTGGACACATAGGGTCATGTCTCTATATGATACAACCCTTAAAAATTATCCTTAATCATTAGTTAGGGTCCATTATACTCAATCACATTTGGTGCTTCAAGAAATATGATCATGACCAGTAATTAGAAATTCATAACTTATCATGTCAATTAGTGATATAACACAATGAAGTGGCTCACAATGATAGTGAATAATGGAATCATATTCTTATTGTGATATGATTGTTGCATATGTACAGAGTTTGAACAGATCGAATCAATATAATATAGTCCTTTAAAATACTCTCATATATATATATATATATATATATATATATATATATATATATATATATATATATATATATATAATTACATGTGTGTGTGTGTGTATTTATGAGAGTATATGTGGTTCCTTTTGAGCAATAATCAAATAGAAGATATCCAATAGATGTTGCAAATCCAACATCCTCATGCTTCATTATAGGTTGTCTTTGTGTTTGCAAGTGATGGAATGACCTTCTAAGGACTGAAAGAACGGATATAAAAGCCAAAAAAAATCATTAAAAACAATTTAAAAAGTTCATTTTTTACTTTATGGCTTAGTTGGCCCCAAGAGAGCCCTGGTCATAGGTTTTTCCAAGTTAGCAAAGTCCATGGTCTTTGCGAGCCCTAGCAAGACTCTGTAGGACTCTTCCAAGTCAGAGTCTAGAGGCCAAAAAACTCTAAAGCCCCAACTTAGCTTAGGACTCACAGAGTCCTGGAAAAACTCAGAGTCCTATAACACTAGGTATAGGCATAAATAGGCCTCCATTCTACGACCCAAAGTTTGGATTTAAAATTTTTGGAGTTGAAACAATAAAAATAATTTTATTTCTAAAGTTTCCTAAAAAAAATTATTGTTCTTTTACATTGTATGGATCTGTACAGAATAGTACTAATCTAAGGTTGATTGTGAATGATAGAGGAATGTTTTTTCTTTCATATGCACTTGATTCATTATAATTTTAGTGTGTTTTATGAAAGTTATGATTAAATTAGTTACTATCACTTCTAGATTTTTCTATAATAGTCTCGTTGTGACAATTTGTACCTATATATTTCTTATCTTGGTCTTAGACCAATTGGGATTGAAATATATGTGAATCTACTTTGCAATGTACTTCTCATTAGCATTTGTTGAGTTTGAAGAGAGAGATGTATGTAATCAACCCTACTGGCTCAACTCTATCCAAAAACTAATCCTCTATTTTAGTTTAGACAAATGTGTTTTCTTTTGTTGTTTTGAAATTGCATATAAATATCATGAACTTCACAAATCATTAAAGACATGAAATGGAAAATTTGAACTTCTAAATCTCCTAAGGTTGCTTTTATAGTGGAATTGGAACTGTTGGATCACAAACAATTCTAGTAATGTCAGAAGAATGATATTTGGGTAACACAAGTGTAAAAAATCTCCTCGGTTAATTATGCTTTACTTAGTAAATTAAAACAATCATAGGCTTTAAGCAGGTTGCAGCTAGCAAAAAAAACTCCTATATAAGTAGCCTTCATAATACACCAATAAGATGTTGGAAATATTATGATAGGCTAAATTACTGAGAGGGGAGGGGTGAATTAGTAACCAATAAAACTTAATCCTATTTAGCAATTAGTCCTTCATGTATATTCTAATCTAATTGCATGCATGAGAAACTAAAAACATTAAAGCATACATAACACTTTTGACACACAATTTGGTGACCTAGAGACCTTCCAAATAGAAAGTAAAACTGGGGTGGGGATGATACCCACAAGCTTTAGTACTTTTGTATAAAGTTTTCCTATAAAGGCTTACAATGATCACTTCTAATGATCTACCCTGTTAGGAGCAATAAGGATTGCTAGGTCCACCTTACAAAAGGATTTGCAAACATACAATGAAGTATGCACTCAGTAAAGAGATTTACACAAGATTGTTAGGTCTACCTTGTTAAGGGATTTGACTGATCCACTTATTAATATGAAGTAGTGGCTGATCTCTGATACTGCAGTATAAAGATGGCCTATAAAGGTTTACAATGATCACTTCTAATGATTTTCCCTATTAGGAGCAATAAGGACTACTAGGTCTGCCTTGCAAAAGGATTTACAAACATACAATGAAGTATACACTCAATAAAGAGATTTACACAAGACTATTGGGTCTACCTTGTTAAATGATTTGACTGATCCACCTATTAATGTGAAGAAGTGGCTGATCTCTAATCTACAACTTGGTTTTCTAAATAAGATTCCTCTGAGTGTACAAATCACCTTGCTGTGATAGATAAATCTTTGTTGCTCCTTATACTGTTGTAGCCTTTGTAATTCACTCTTCTATTATTACTTCTATTTCATTGTCATATTCTTCATATTTGATGTGACACAATGTATTACATATATACCAATTCAATTTACAAATTGTAAAGTTGGCCACAATACAAGTTTACACAAGTATTACAAAGTCAACCAAAGTCTAGAAACTCGGGTTCTAAAGACTTACTCAGTGAGATTCTAATACTCGAAATCCACTATCAATGCTCAACATTGTCATGCACTCAGTAGACGTAGAAGCTCAACCCATACTGATCACTTCCAAGTAGTCTTGAACTTCGTCTGCACTAGTGACTCAGTAGATAGTGTGAAACTTGGCATATAAACTAAATCACTTGATTCATACTACATAGCTTGGTCAATGCTATCACTATGAGCTTGGTATAAAGTGAGTCACTTGGTCAACATTGAGTAGCTTGGTTAACATTAGACTTGCATTAGATCAAATACGAACTTGGTAAGCACTGCACAACTCGATTTGTACTAGTAAACTTGGTATATACTGAGATGCTCAATTTACACTGCTGATCATCACCATATTAGTAACTACTCGACGTAAACTGAAATCTATCCAAAGGACTTGGTAGCAACTGAAATGCTTGGTTAACACTATTAACTACTTGGTAGATACTTACAATCTAAATAATTGTATGTCACTAATAACAAACATGACTGGAATGTCAAAAATCTCCCCCTTTGGCATCAGTGACAAAAACACTTATCAGTCAAAACTGAATTCAAGAATGTTCAAGAACATCTTCATTCATTAGCTTATGTCTCCAACTCGGTAGAGTATACTATTTTTGAGATTTTTCAAAATTGGTTTTGTAAGAGATGTATTTTTGTACATGAGAAATATAGTAATGCTCCCCCATACATAATATACAATATAATTTACATCTTTTCACAATGCATCTAAATACATCTTCTCCCCTTTATACAATATACATTTTCTCTACAATCTGCAATTTTCTCCCCCTTTCTCCTTACATCTTCTCCAATCTTCTTTCAATTTTTTCTCAATGTTCTCCCCTTTCATCTTCTCCCCCTTTTTGACATTAATGCCAAAGATTTATGCAATATATATTTATACAGTAATGCCAAAATGTGACAAGAAATCTAAATGTACCTTCAAGATAAGTGCCAAAGTCTTGTCATGGATGATTGTCTTTGTATGTGCTATGTACTTTTGCAGTGCATCCATGTTTGGGAGAATCATTTTTTGAATGTCTATCAATGTTGATCTTATTCTAGCATCCTCTCTTAGCAATTCTACCTACATATCTTTTAGAAATCTAATCTTGTTGAAGTAGGTAGATCTTGAACTCAAGTCAAGTTGCAACTATTGTGCACTTGCCTTTAGATCCTCTACAATCTTTGATAATTTATCTCTTATTTCTTTAGTGAAGATTTATGTATCACAAAGTTTACCAAAAAGTAAAGATACATTGATGTAGGAAGTCTCTAGAGAGCCTAGAATAGTAGATAATTCTACTTGATGAATAGCAATTTGTTGAGCAATAAGTTCTAAAACTTTATTCTGAAAGTTTTTCTTAGCTTTCTGCAACAATTTGTCCTATCCATCCAAATCTTCATTATATTTGTTGGTTGTCTGTGCTAACTGATACACAATTGGTTGAGAAGTATCAACCTCTATGCCTAGAGCCTCTGCTAGAGTATTCTTAGCATCCTCAATTATCTTGAATTCCTTGGTTCTTTCCTCTCTAAGTCTTTTCTGCTTAGCTTTCTTTTGAAGAAGTTCTCCAAAAATATGCATTTGATCTAGATTGAGGTTAGAGATGCCCTAATTAGGAATGAAAATCTCCTCATCAAGATCTATATCTTCTTCCTTCTCTTTGCCTTTTCCCAAAAAATTTGTGCTTGGTTGAGCCTTGGTCTTAACTATCCTTGCACTTATTACTTGCATGGTAGGAATGGAAAAAATTGTAGGAATGGTAGAACTTTCTAAAAAAGTGGATACTGCACACATTTTTGAAATACCTATAGATGAAATACCTTGAATAGCCAAAACTGGTGTAGAGGGAAGAGCTTGCTTCTTAGTAGATGAAGTGCTTGCCACTTCTATCAATGAAGTACTGAGTTGGAGAGTTGCAAAGATTGATTTAGTGCTTGTGCTTTAAGTGTTGGTCACATTCAATCCTACTAAGGCTATCTTTAGGCTTGGTGTTTTCAATGTTTTTCTTGGAGAATGAGGAAGTGAGGCTATGGCCACTATAGCAATCTTTACTGGGTTAGTCTCCTCGATATCTTGTACATCTTCCTTGGTATCTTCCTGCCCTCTTTCTTCTTCTTCATCTACATTATCAAAATGAGTGACTTCTTCATTATCAATCTCTTCATCTTTCTCATCATCATCCTTGTTACTTATACTAACTACAAAATCACTCGTCTTATGAAGAAGATAAACATTCTTCCATGTGTTTGTAGCATTCTTCATAACATATTTTATATCTTTCAATAACACAAGACAAGTGTTGAATCTCAAAGTTAGCTTTTCTTCATTTTTCTTTAGAGATTCCTTCACCTCCTTGTCTTCCAAATTTGGCATGAGTTTCCTTAGGGTCTACTCACTTATATCTTTTGAAGTTTTCATGGTAGGCTCCCATCTCAACTTAATCTTTTCCATCAAAGCATTAGGAATCACTAGTCTTGTGAGTACTTCCACTTACCAATCTTGGATATTAATATATCTTCTATTTTCTTTTTCTCCTCTACAGTCCTAGACTCATATTTCAGTGCCTTGAAATTTTTAATGCCAAATCCTAATTCTAATTCTTTCATTCTTTTCTCAAAGGTGGGTGGAGACCTCTTGAAGATTATGTCTCCTCCCTCTTTATCTACTTTCTTCCTGGATGATCTCCTCATGAACACAATAGTAGATGTCTTGGCAGGTTTGGTAATGATTACCTTACCTTTATTCCTTTAGTGGCTCTTCTTCCTCTGACTTTTCTTCATCTTCTACTTCTTCATCCTCAATGTCATCTCCTTTTCCTTCAGTTAATACAAGAGTGGAACTGGTTTTCAGTTTGGTAATCCTCTTCTTTCCTTAGTTAACTACTTGAGGGATTTTTATTTCCACTTCTATTCTAGCCTTTGCCTCATCATAAGTGCCAAAATAAGTAGCTTTAGGGTCAACGAGCTCATTTATCAATGCCTCAATTATGTCTTTAGTTTCATCAATGTTCACGTCATATCTAAGAGGTTTTACCCATGTTATTCTTGGCCTAACTGCCTAAATGTATACTTTGTCACTATCGACCATGAAAGAAACATCATCTTTGTAATCTTCAACTAACTGCTTTGGAATCTTGAATCTATTATTCATCTTTTCTTTGAATGCATCAAAGTAGTTGTCAATAATGCTTTCATAGTTCTCTCACATTTCAACAATATACTAATTAATCTGATATAGAACTGGTACATTTTTCCTCCAAACTACTATACCTTTTGATGGGAAAAAATTTTGAACATAGAAAAATAAATGAGTCAACAGTGAACTGAACTTACATGGATTCTTCTTGGAAGTTCTGATGCTCTCCATGTTCTTGTTGAACTAGTTTAGTAGTAACTCAACAAGGTCAAGTGACAAGTTATTTTTTACCACCTTGTATGCTAAATCAACTACTTTACAAGATACACTGTTCAACCTACTCGAACCGTAGATTTTGTGAGCTATGACATGTATGCCAAACTTCAATTCCATGTTAGTAATGCATCTTATCTTCATTCCCCTTCCATCCCACTCAGCAAGGGTTTTCTTCTCTAGTTCAACCTGACCTAGGGTTTTAGTTGATTTTGCTTTTGCCAACATTAGAAGACCAATGATCCTGTGGATCATCTTCTTGGTTATCAAAACTAGTTGATCCAACCATATCTAGTGATTGTGCACATGACTAAGGATAAACCTTATCCATTTTACTTGGAAATCAAATGGCATATGATGAATGTGAGTTAAACCTTTTTTCTCAAGATGTTGGTGCTCAGGGTTCAACACACCATCAATGCATAACTCCTTTAAACATTCATCCATCCCTAATGTTTTGATATCTTGAATATCACATTTGAAATGCAAATTAATATCATTGATTAATAGTACCTTTGGTGGAACTATGCTCCACTCGGATCTAGGGTTTTGTCAATGGCAAGAGTCAACTTAAAATTTGGTGCCTTCCATTCCACACCTTAAACCAATATGTCTGAACCTCTTTTTGTTTTGCTACTGGTGGATGTCATCTTCTCTTGGTATGGTTTGAGAGAATACAAAAACTTTTAGTAACAATTTTCTTAAATCGCTTGAATGCTCAAAAGATCACTCTGCAGCTCGATAGGTCTCAAAATTTCACAATGAGAAATGACTTTGATTTCACTCTTTTTACCAAATTTCACCATAAATGCTTGGTATAATTTTTTTCTCAAATGAAAAATTGTCATCCACTTCACTTGCATTGAATACTTAGTAGTCTTTCATAACTCAGTAACCATACAAAACTTAGTTACTCTCAACCTTTCTTGGTAGAGTTTGCAACCTAACCTCCCTTAGTAAGGATAGTAACTCGGTAGTGACTGCCATCTCTTACTCAGTGATCCGTTTACATATTATAACTAGAACTAATATTAGATGTCTTCTCTAGTATCCTAGTTCTAGTTCTCCTTTGAGAAATCAAGTGGAAATGGTGGAGTCACATAATTCTGGAGTGACTTGATCATCATTGCTCAGACTTGCATTTTTCAAAGGATTTTGGAACCCATTGTTGTCTCATTTATTTTCTTATGTTATCAACGTTTTCCTTCTTTTCATCTTCAATTCTTCTAGTATTCATATAGTTCTTCACAAGATGACCAAGTTCTATACAAATAAAACATCTTCTGGTAGTATCTCTTTTCCTCATGTGATATTTCTCACAATTCATTCCAATGTGTCTAAATTCTCCATAGTAATGACATTTGTACCAAGTGATGTAATCCCAACCAAATATAGCTTTTACAATTTGTTCTACTAGATTCAATATCTTAGTTTTTCATGCTGGCGTCTTGTTTCCATGCTTCTTACATTTGTGACATTTGTCTTCAAATTTTGTTTTCTCTTTGCATTCATTTGCTCTATGACCATGCTGATTACAATTGTAGCATTTTCCATTAAAGTTTTCTTTCCCATTGCTCCAACATTTGTTTGATGTATGACCTATCTTACCATAGTGACTTCAAGTAGGTTTTTTATTCTTTTGAGCTCCTTGCTTAAATGATTCACCTTCTTCTATATATCCAATTCCTACTTTTTCTTTTTATCTATAATGACTTTTCTCATTCAAATGATTCATGTCTACTTAAGATTTTATCATACTTTCATTGGTTTTCCTTTCAGTGTTTAGATCATTCCGTAATCTTTCATTTTCTAATCTTAGATTCATGATTTCTTCATTTGCAATGGTGACCTAATCAATGAAGTCTGTCTATTGAAAGGATAGGTGTTAAATTTTATTGTTCTTTCCTTCATTTGTTCTCTTATCTTGTTTATCTCTTCCATGACTGCACACAATCTTACTGACTAAATTTCTTTCTCTCTTTTTAGTTTTCTTACTTCTTCTTGAAGAGTACTATTCTTTTCAAATAGTTCTTTGATTGCTTCATCAACTTCATCTGAATTACTAGAGTGGATGTCTTCAATATAGAGTTGATCATTCATCTGGATTGCAAGATCTTTTCTTCTTTTTAGGGATTGAGAGAGTTGCTCTTTTTCTTTCTTGAGTTGACCAATAGCCAATTCCAAATCTATCTTCTCATTGTCAATAGCCTTGTCAAGTCTAAATACCTCTCTTTCCTTTGATCTTTTCTTAAGCTATCAAACTTTTCTTTGTGAACCACAAAGCTTTAATACCAATTGTTGGAAATATTATGATAGATAGAGTTACTGAGAGGGGAGGGGTGAATTAGTAACCAATAAAACTTAATCCTTATTTAGCAATTAATCCTTCATGTATATTCTGATCTAATTGCATGCATGAGAAATTGAAAACATTAAAGCATACATAACACTTTTGACACACAATTTGGTGACCCAAAAACCTTCCAAATAGAAAGTAAAACTAGGGTAGGGATGATACCCACAAGCTTTAGTACTATAGTATAAAGTTGGCCTATAAAGACTTATAATGATCACTTCTAATGATCTACCCTATTAGGAGCAATAAGAACTACTAGATCCACCTTGCAAAAGGATTTACAAACATACAATGAAATATGCACTCAATAAAGAGAATTACACAAGATTGTTAGGTCTACCTTGTTAAAGGATTTGATTGATCCACTTTTTAAGATGAAGCAGTGGCTAATCTTTGATCTACAACTTGGTTTACTGAATGAGATTCCTCTGAGTGTACAAATCACCTTGTTGTGATAGATAAATCTTTGCCACTTGTTATACTATTGTAGCCTTTTTAATTCACTCTTCTATTATTACTTCTATTTCATTATCATATTCTTCATATTGGATATGACACAATGCATTACATATATACCAATTCAATTTACAAATTACAAAGTTGGCCACAATACAAGTTTATACAAATATTGCAAAGTTGGCCAAAGTGTAGAAACTCTAGTTCTAAAGACTGACTCAATGAGGTTCTGATGCTTGACATCCATTGTCAATGCTCAGCATCATCATGCACTCAATAGATGTAGAAGCTTGGTCCATACTGATCACTTCCAAGTAGTCTTGAACTCAGCCTGCATTGGTGACTCGACAAATATTGTGAAACTTGACATATAAACTAAATCACTTGATTCACATTGCATAGCTTGGTCAATACTATCACTTTGAGCTCAGTATAAACTAAGTAACACTAAGTAGCTTGGTTAACACTAGAATCACATCGCATCAACTATGAACTCAATAAGCATTGCAAACCTCAATTTGCACTAGTAAACTCGGTATATACTGAGATGCTCAGTTTACACTACTAATCATCACCATAGTAGTAACTACTCAGCACAAACTGAAATTTGTCCAAAAGACTCGATAGCAACTGAAATGCTTGGTTAACACTGTTAACTTCTCGGTAGATACTTACAATCTGAATAAGTCTATGTCACTAATAAAAAACATGACTGGAATGTCAACATAATCCCATTTTATGTTAGAAATCCTTGATTTAATCATAATCCCTTTTGTTAATGGAGTTCTTTTAACATTCTTTTTACATTAGTGGAATTGAAACTATAGGATGACAAACCCATAACTTTTCTCATGGTAAAGATAGGAAATCAAATATGTATAAATTTTAGATAAACAAGTGCAATATTGCTATTAAATCCTCTTTACATGGATTAAATTTGTCACTTTGAAAAATGAGAACTCCTAATTACAAAGAACATGTGCCATCAATCAAGAAAAATGTGAATAATAGGCAAGAATACAATAAATTACTGGTGAAACTTGGTTTTCTTGAATTCATTTTGCAACAACTTTTTTCTCTGTCATACAAGTGCCTTTGAAAAGACTTAAATATGCTTTTAAGATCGTTATTCACTTAACGAAGGTTAGAAATAATTCATATTGCAAGTCTCACACCTATTTCCTAAAGTTGCATAAAGTTGCAACATGGCAATTTTGTCAGTTTTTGCAAAATTGACAACTTCAATACAACTCTTGGCTTCCTTTCCACCAATGGAGGAAGAAATGAAGTCATATCCACACACACACACACACACACACACACACATTGCTGACCAATTTTGATGACTATCTTATTACAGATTTTGATAATATTATAATAAATTTGCTTCTAATGCCATTGTAAATTACACATTATTTGCTTCTAAATGTTTGGTCTTCTTACCCTCATCATAGTTATAAACATTTGTTCTCATGGACAGGTATTAAATAACTTGCATGGGCAATAAATCATTTTTGGATACAACTTAGAGACTTTTGAAAAGGCGAGAAAGAATTCAAAGTTTGTTGTAAAGAATTTGAATTCAGTGAGGCTCTTTGCAAATAATTCAGAGGTAATTTGAAATCCAAAACATGCATATTTCATTCTGATTAGGTTAGTGTCAAATAAACGTAAGATGTGTCTTTAGGACAAATCATAATTTTTTAATGAGTGCTTTCAACAATAATTTCGCATCTCTATTTTGAGATTCATCTATCCTTTTTTAAATTAGAAACTAAATTAACTTTGGAATTCATAACATTATAGATGGATCAAGATCAAAGGTTGACTATGGGTCAATATCATGCATATGATAAAAGAATAGTCAATGAGGGAAACATGGACAAATATCCATGTCCATTCAAAATATGTCTTGGTGGAAAGGTGAAAATAAGGAATGTAATTTATAATCATATGATTAGGTATGGACATAGTGGTATAATCCCTTGGGCTGATAATTACTATGAAGATATGATAGATTTGTAGCTAGTGAGAGATGAAGAGGTAACAAACATAAACAAAGTGGCACAAAACATAGATGAAGAGGTAACAAACATAGATGAAGAGGAAGAAATATTTGACAAAGGGATTGAAGTGGCTAGAATGTTGGATGAGGGTCTAAATGATGATTGGGCTAAGGAAATGGAGGATATTTTAAAGCCTATGTATGCTAATTGTAGGTTAAGTCATTTGACAAAAATCCTTCAAATTCTTAACTTGCAAGTGGTGCATGATTAGAAAAATGAGAGTGTAGATTAGTTATTGGCATTTTTAAGTTCATTACTACTAGATTACTCTACATTGCCAACAAAATAAAGTCAGTGTAAAAATCAAATTAGAAAGCTTGACTTGGTGTATAAGACCATCCACACATGTGTGAATGGTTGTGTATTATTTCACAAAACTCTTGAAAATGAGAGTGAGTGTCCAAGATGTCATGAAGCCAGGTATAGACAAGGGCTGAAATCAACTATGGTTCATAGAAAAGTTCTTCAACACTTTCCAATAATCTTGGGATTACTCAAAATGTAGAAGTGCATAGACATAGCTAAACTTATGCAATGGCATGATAAAAATAAGAGTACTAATGGAAAACATTGACATGTGCCTGATTCTAAGACATGGATGGAATTTGATAATAGGTGATCTACTTTTTCTCAAGATCCTCATAATATAAGGTTAGGTTTGGCTCTAGATGGGGTGAACCCATTTTCAGATCAAAGTACTAAATGGTCAACTTGGCTAGTTTTTCTAATAAATTATAACTTGCCTCCATGGTTAGAAACCAAGCAAATTTTTCTTAATGTTAACATTGATTATACCAAGAAAGAAAAGCATGGCTTTAGAAACAATTGATGCTTATCTAGAGGCATTATATGACAAGCTAATGGTATTGTGGAAATGAGTTGAAGCAATTCAATCTTTAACAGATGGTCATTCAATTAGATTCACTTTAAGATCCTTCTTATTACTTACAATTCATGACCTTCCAACATATGGCATATTATTTGGTCTCTCTATTCATGGATACCATGGATGTCTAGTGTGCAATTCTAAGGATTTTGTGAGGCACTCAAGAAATTTGTGCAAGTGTATTTATTATGGACACTGTGGTTACATTAAAATGGACCATCCATACCATGAACAAAAAAACACATTTCAATGGTCAAGAAGAGAATCGTGAAGCATCATTATTAATAACAAGTAATTATATTATTGAGAATGGTAAAACAAGAATATCATTTATTGAGAATGATGGGTTTATTGGCAGCATGTATGATCTACATAATGAAAGGGGTGTAAAATGATTATGAATATTGTACAAGTTGTCATACTTTAAGGATATATCTATTAGGCACACTATTGACTTTATGCATACCGAGAAAAATATAGCTTATGCTATTATAGAAACTATTTTTGGTGCTCTTGATACTATTTCATCATGTGAAGACTTTTTGAGAAATAAAGATTCGTCAAAATATTTGGGTTGAGAAATATGATAATGAAAAATATAAAAAGCCTAATGTAGCTTATGTCTTGACAAGGGAACAATGTGTAGAATTCTTACACTTAATGTTGGAGACTCACTTTCCTACAAGATATGTAAGTAGAAACATCAAAAGTCAAAATGAATTAATAGCTTCAAAGACCTCAAGACTCATGACTATCATGTCATAATTGAGAATATTTTACCTATTGTGGTAAATATATGAAGACTAGAAAAATGACCAAGATTGGCAATTATAAGGTTGGGGCTTATATTAAAGAGAATGAGTTAACATTTATTAGATTCTTCAAACTTTGATAGTTTGAGGGAGGAGGTTGTTGAAGTTCTTTGTCCATTAGAATAAGAATTTCCACCAACAATCTTTAACATTTCTATGCATCTTTTGATACATCCAAAATATGAACTAGAGTATTGATGAAGGATGCTCCTTTTAATACCATAAACCATAACAAAAAAAAAAAAAAACAATAGCAAATAAGAGAACAAAATATGGACTTCTTATTTGTGCTACAAATGTGGAATTACAGAATTCACAAGTACAATGTGCTAACCCACATGGGGACCTTCATTACAATAATCTGCAAGACAATGCTATGAACTATCAGCCAGAGTTGTCCTAGACAATGTTTGGGTCTTTCTTAAATATATAATTTTATGTCACTCGAGAAGGTTCTAAATGCTCAAACTTAATACCTAGGGCTGACAAGCCCTAACAATACATATAGAGTTAGCCAAATACATTTTGACATTTATTTTACAAATTTCGGGTAGCCTAACTTTGAAAGGCCATAACTCTCAAAGTGTTGCTCTGAGTGGCTATTATAACCACATTTTAGAAATGCCAACTCCTGATCTATAGGCTTTAAACTATGCAAGTGCCCTTCTATTGAGTTTTCAAACCTCATCTAGGCACTCTAAGGCCTCTAACAATGAGCCTAAAGATTTTTCTACATATTTTTCCACCAAAAACCTACAATAACTTCGCTAATTCTTAAGTTGGAGCAATGATATTTTTATGGTAGGCTTATAACTCTAAAATGAGCCTTCCTATAGAAAATGAGAACATTTCAAGCTTGTATGAAAAACTTACTAAAAATAGCAAGCTCTCATAAATAGTAACCACCCTATCTATTAGTCCTTATTAAAATAGAAAAGACTGAAATGATTTTTTTTTCTTTTTTGGGTGATGGAAGATTGCTTTTACACCTAGGATGCTCTTGCATCAGACGCCCCGGGTAATTTGAGAAGTGACTCCATTACGTCTTAGGTGTTCAGAGGAAAACCAAGACCGTTAACCTCCTCCCTTACTAGCCATGATGAATCCTCGACTGGTCTCCCTTTCCATTTGACTAAGTATTTCTCATAAGTTATGTTCCTTGTACTTTTTCCAATATGACTATTTAGTATTTCTTCAATCTCCTTTGTAGCCGAACTAGCTGTTGAAAAACTCCACTAGACTTCTGCAACTTCATCTCCATCACCTCCTTCATAATACTCTATCAAATCTGAAATGATAAATACTGGTGAAATATTCAATTCAATAGGAAACTCCACTTCATAAGCATTTCCAAAATCATGCCTTTTCATTATCTTGCATGATCCAAGCTTCTTCATCTTCAGCTTATTATATGTACCGGCTAGAAAATACTCCTTTCTCAAATGACTCATGACTTCATCCCCAATCTCAAATTTCTTATATCTACTATTTACATCTACCTTAGCCTTTTATTGAATATTCATCTTTATGATGTTCTTCCTCAACTCCTCATGGATGTTTAGAAAATTCTTTTGCTTCAGCACTACTTATCTCTACTTTAACCAACTACCACAATTTGAAAGCATTTCTGGGACTACTTCCATATACAATCTAGAATGGTGATTTACTAGTACTCTTGTTGATAGAATTATTATATGCAAATTCTTCCTATGGTAAAATTAGAACCCATCCTTTTGGCTCATCTCCAACCAATTTTCTCAACAAGTTTTCCAAACTATGATTCACAACTTTTATCTGACCATTAGTTTGTGGATGATGTGATGAACTAAACTTTAACTCTATCTTTAATTTCTTCCATAATGTATGCTAGAAACACCCAACAAATTTGGTATCTCAATCTAAAACTATACTCTTGGACAGATAATGTAGTCTCACAACTTCCCTAAAAAAGAATTTTTCCACATGAACAACGTCACTAGTCTTCTTGCAAGGAATAAAATGTGCCATCTTTGAAAACCTATCAACCACCACAAAAATAGAAACATGCCCTCACTATGTCCTCAGTAATATAATAACAAAATCTATGCTAACATCCTCCCATAGTTTCTCTATTATAGGTAATGGCCGATACAATCCTATATTTTTCTTTACTCCTTTCTCCATCTGATGTACTCTGCAACTCTATACAAACTTCTTCACATCTTGATGCAAATATGACCAGTAATAATTCTCAGCAACCAAAACTATGGTTTTATCTCTACCAAAATATCCATCCAATCCTCCACTATGCTTCTCCTTGATGAGATTCTCTCTCATTGAAATTCTAGGAATACACAATTGGATTCCTTTAAACAACATACTACCTTGGATCATAAAATCCAATCACTTTGTCTTGTCAAGTGTAATAGGCTCTATACAAGCCTTCTACACTTCACCAAAATTAGAATCATCTAGATACAAAGTATTGAGTTCTTTGAACCCAACCACCTCTATCTATATTTTTGTCAACAAAAGTTGTCTACTACTAAGGCATCTACAACTTTGTTAGACTTCCCACTCCCATGTTTCAAAACAAATGTATAACTTTTCAAGAACTCAACTCACTTCAAATGCCTTTGGTTCAATTTTTTTAAACTATTCAAATATTGCAAAGCTTGATGATCAATATACAAAACAAACTCCTTAGGAAGAAGATAGTGTGTCCACTTCTTCAATGCTTGAACTATAGCATAAAATTTTTAATCATAAATAGAATAACTAGGACTTCTCCCCTTTCAACATCTTTAGAATGTGATGATCTGGCATCTTCAACAACATGTGCAACTCTAGCCTGACCTTCTATTCTTTGACCTATCCTTCCTTGGTGCTAGGAACATTCAAATGCTCTATGCCCTTCTTCTCCATAGTGAAAACATTTCCCATGGAAGCCTCCTCTTCCAGATCCTTCTCATCTGCCCCTTCCTCTCTAATCTCTATTGTTCTAATCATAGAAATAGTTGGAATTGTTTCCTCTCTAGTTCTGACTACTACTTCCAACCTCATCCTTGTTCTTTTGATCATCATTATGACCTCCATAAGATCGTCTGCCAGATCTTCCATCGTGGCCTCTTCCACTATTCTTGTTATCAAACATTTTTCTTAGTTTCTCCTCAACCCTTAGGGAAAACTAATATGCCTCCTTAGTATTGGTCACTTGAACAAGAATCATCTCATCCTGAATGCTTGGTTGTAACCCATTAAGATAATGAGCAAATTTTTCCTTATCAACTTCTGCATGGCTAGTTCTAATGAGAAGTCAATAGAACTCTTCAGTATACTCTTGAATAGATTTTCCCACTTGCTTTAACCCTTGCATTTTATTCAATAAATAAAGCTCATAATCCATGAGAATGATCTATTACTTTATTTTAGCTAACATTTGATCTTGTCTAGTGATTTTGTACTTTCCTCTTTTATTTTGATCCAACTATATCTTTGTATGACCCTTTAGTTTGGTCTTCACAAACTTGAACCTATTTGGATCTTCAATATCTTCATATTCAAAGTGCTCTTTCAATTCATTGATCTTGTCAATCAATTCCTCTACATTGAGATTTCCTAAAAATTTAGGAACATCAAATTTAGGTCTTTTTCCAATACTAGAAATGGCCCTAAAAATCTTTTCCTCCTTTAGGTTATGAACTTTCATTACTACATTTAGGTCTGCATTTCCTTCCTCCTCTCTTTCATCCTCACTTTCATCATCTCCTATGGCAAGATTCATTCTTTTGCAAATCTGTTCTTGCATTGCTTGTATTTTCCTCTAGATGGTTCTAAAATCCTCAAGTGTAACACCTTCGACTCTTCCACCAAACTCTCTTCATGGAGGCATTTTTGTGCTTCCACTAAAACCCTAATGCAAACTACCTCACAATCGGCAATCTATCTACATGCTTAGCCCAAACCATGGTCTTGGTGCGAACAACGTCACAGTTGGTGATCTGTACACACACTCAAGAACTCTAGCTTTGATACCACTTGATGAAGTGTGCTCCCCTTAATACCATAAATCATAATAGAAAACAAAGAAACAACAACAAATGCAAGATAAAAATATGGACTTCTTATTTGTGCCACAAATGCAAAATTACAAAATTCACAAGTACAATATGCTAACCCACATGGGCACCTTCATTACAATAATGTGCAAGACAATGCTATGAACTATCACCCAGAGCTATCCTAGACAATATTTAGGGCTTTCTTAAATAAGCAATTTTATGCTTTTTGGGAAGGTTCTAGGTGCTCAAACTTAATACCTAAGGCTGACAGACCCTAACAATACATATAGAGTTGGTCAAATACATTTCTGACATTTATTTTAGGAATTTTAGATAGTCCAACTTTGAAAGGCCATAACTCTCAAACCGTTGCTCCAATTGGCTATTACAGCCCCTTTTTGGAAATGCCATCTCCTAACCTATAGGCTTAAAAGTGAGAAAGTGCCCTTCTATTGATTTTTTGGACCTCATCTGGGCACTCTAAGGCCTCCAACAGTGAGTCTAAATATATTTCTAAAAAAGTTTCCACCAAAAATCCACAATAACTTCTCTGATACTTAAGCTAGAGAAAAGAGATTTTTATGGTAGGCTTATAACCCTAAAATGAACCTTCTTGTAGAAAATGAGAACATTTTGATCTTGTATGAAAAACTTACTAAAAATAGCAAGTTTCGATAAATAGTAACCACCCTGTCTACCAGTCCTTATTAAAATAAAAAAGACTGAAAATAAATTTTATTTTTTTGGGTGATGCAAGATTTCTTTTACACCCAAGATTCTCTTGCATCAAGTATTATGGCCGAGTAAGAATGAGATGGATGTATCCTATAGAATGATATATGAATGTTTTGAAAAAATTTGTTCATACTAGGGAAAAACCAGAAGGAAAAATGTTTGAGGGATATTCAATGCAAGAGGCCATGAGATTTTGTATAGAATATATGAAGAATTTTAAAAATTTCAATCAACATGTATGGGATGATGAAAAATATGAGAGAGTCATAGGTGAAGTAATAGAAGACAATGAATTTTGCTTCAAGTTATCATATCAAGAAATAAGTGTAATGCATGTCTTTTTTCTTTAGAACACAATAATTCATTTTATCAATTATATTTACATATTTATGTTATTTATCTTACTATTTTCATTAGATATTCTATGTATAAAATATTAAGAATATCATGAAATTTGGATGCAACATTGACCTCAAAAGTGCAAATGTCATACTTTGATTAGAGGCGATTCTTTTCCAAACTTTGAAGAATGGATTGCTAATGCAATCAATGATGAAAAAGAAGAAGGTGAAGATGTAACAACTGTCTAGTTAGCTAAATACCTTAGTAATAAAGGATTGAACATCCTTCAACATTGACTCCATGACTGGACAAAATCATGAATTTTCCTAAGATAACATATTGACTTCATTTTATTTGTCAACCCAAGAGCATAAGCTTGAGAGGGTGGTTGTAAAGTATATGGTATGATTCCTCTTTCATTCATTACAAATACAATGGGAAAGAAATGTTGAAGGAAACTAACCTAGGAACTGAAACAACATTTGCCTTAAAGCTTAGAGTAATGCTGCAAATAGTAAATCTATTTAAACACCTATGTTGCAAGAATAGTTTAATGATTTTATTATCAATGGCTGTAGGAACAACAAAAGTCTACTTTGCAAGGAAACAAACTAGAAAGGAAATCTATTCTAACAAAGCAGTTCACTCATCAAGTGGGCCCCCATGGATGAGTGAATAGAAAAAAATCAAGTCTAAAGGTGGAAACTTGAACTCTGAATTCTATCCATTCATAATAAGAAATTACATTTGTGAACAAGATTCTACTCTATAAAATAGAAGAATCTACTCTATTTCCTTCTGGTCAAACTAGGAAAAAATCAAAATCGCCTTCCAAGGTTACAACGAATATTATTTAAAGGAAAGCTTTAACAACTTCCTACTCCTACGATCACTCCATCAACAAGGATCAATTACAAATCATAAAGTTTATAATAGAAACACTATTAACTACATTTTAACTCCCCCAAGAATATAGCAAGTTGAGGAAGCTATCTTCGTGTGCCGCCATAATAGAATTTGCACTATGATCTACTTCTATGTTGACTCATCAATCCTCTGGTCGGCTTTGACTCAGTGCTAAAATGTTGTCTTCAATATACACAACAACACCTATAAAGCATTAAACACAACAACAACTTCTACATACATGCATTCATTTCATCATCAATGTTAGAAAAGGTATGATGTTCAAATTATCACTCTTGAAAATCCTATGCTTGTAGGAAGGAACCTACCCAAACATAACATTGATGAGAAAATATTTATCAGCATGTAAGATCATTCATTAAACCATAAAAACCATATATTCAAGAAAAAATAGCATAACTGATCAATCTATACTTCAATCTTCATGTCTTAACATATAGATAGCATATCCATAAAACATAAGCTCTTTTTCTTTAAACCAAAGAGTCATAAATTGTTTCTCGCAAGATAACTGTAAAAAACAAGATAAAAAGTTCTCAAAATAATGGCCTTTTAGAGGCTCATCATTCCCCCCAACTTGACTATTGCTAGTCTCCAACAATCATGAAGTTCAAAATTCTAGCCCACACTCTCTAGTCACTAGGTTTCCTTTCACCTAGCTCATTCCTCACATAGGTGAAGTAACCATAATTTGACTTGAGCCTTTTCCAATGCCAAATTTCAGCAGCCATGTCATGATCTTCTACATTGTCATTTATTTCTAGTAGTGGCTGCAAAAGAATTGGGGGTTGATACTTTAATGGTAACCAATGTTTGCACTAATTTCTCCCCAAGTCAATATACCAAGGGATCCTTATTTTAGCAAGAGTCAAATTTTGTAGAGATTGGGGTTCTCTTAATTTTAAATCATGTGACATTCTAACCCATCACTTCCTTGAGGCAATTATTGTTGTTTCAACATTCTGAAACAAATGTTGTTCCCAATCTATAAAAGCCCACTCTCTAACTATACTCACTTGACCAAGTCTTGCAGGATTGCCCAAAATGGAAATCCAATCCAGATATGTTCATCTAGAATGTTGGGCTTTTGGCCTCATGAACAAGGGTCCTGTCATCTCACTTTCCCTATAGGGTGTGGCTTGATGTTCTCATCTTATTTCATGTTACATCCATGACATTGCTTCCCTTAACTGCACATCCCCTACATAAAGGATTGGGTTCCATTTAGTGTAATTAGGCACCGCCAGATTGTGAAGATATAATTCACATAGTAAATTTTTCAAGGCTATAGGAGCAGATGAAAATGCATCATAAAATTCATGTGGAGTGGAGACAGAGGGGTTAAGACCTTCTACAATTCTAGTTAACTTATAATTTGCAAATTGTTCTTTAAGAAATAGAGCATGTACTGGTGAGGGCAATCGACATTCCATTAACTTAGGAATTAATCATATAACCTGCTCAATTCTTCTCTTCAAAACTTCATTCTAATCTAAACTTTCTTTCAATTAGAAGCTCTACTCACTAATAACATGCTTTAATTTCCTTTTATCCATGTTCCATTGAACTCTTTCCCATAATAGTTGTTGAAACAAATTAATTCCTGTAGACAAAGGTGTGGATAAATTTGGTGGTGGCAAAGGCTCATGATGAAAGAGGTCTATCCATTCAAGTGCCAATTGATGAGTTTTTTTATCATTCTGCGATGTGGAACACCCACTTTTCCTTGTGAAAATAGTTGTTTCCTCTTTTTCTTTCTTTCTAGATTCTGTGGTTGCTATAGCTAATGTGTACAACCCTTCTTCATCTAGTTTTTCTAACACTTCTTTAACAGTTTTGGGTCTAAATTCTAGATAATTCTCTGAAGGGAGTTCTACAAAAATTTCACTAATGTCTTACATAGTATGGTTTTCTTCAAATTCCTCAAACATTTCAATCTCATCAAATTCCTTGTCACTATCAATAAGCACATAATTAATGCCACACTCTGCTTCAGGTGGTAGATTCTGAGTTTTGCTCTCATTTTCACTAACTTTAGTTTGTGGTAGTTTTTCCCCCAGAGAGGGCTCCTTTTCACTTTCAAACACTTTAGCGGTAATTATAGGAATGAAGGCTTCTAGAACCCTACTCCCAAAGAGTCTTGCACTTCACCTCATAGGTGGTGTTGATAGGCATGGGAAACTCTTTCATTTCTACTTTCTTATAGGTCTTTCTACCATGGGCACTTCAGGAGGCTTTTGTAGGTCTTCCTCCTCTTGAGAGTGCAAGGGTTCATTAGGGTTGCTCTCCTCATCTGATTATCCTACCCCTTCTACTTTAGGTTCCAAAATTTTACATTTGTCCTTCTCAACGGAGGACTTATTTTTAACAAATGATGGGGCTTTAGGAGCACTAGCAGTTTTTACCTCTTTGTTTTTCTTCTTGATAAAAATGGAGGGTTCAGCCTTGTAAATCCATTTCTTAGTTGGTTTAATACTAAAGGGAGAAACTTCAAGAGTATTTTCAGCTCTAGGGATAACTTTACAGACTCCTATGGACATTCTTTCCCTTTGTCCTACACCTAGGTTCTACCTTCTTTAACTATGAGAATTCCTCCCATGACCCAATTGCTTGTTTATTTAATTATTTTTCTATAATTAACTTTATCAAACCATGATGAGAGACTGAATAATCACTTCCTTACTGTACTAGAGAAGCTTGCTTCTTAATAATTTTAAAGAGGAAGTTGGCAAGGTTTACCTGTCTATAATCATGTCATAGGTGAGCCAACAACTTGAAATGAAGGGCATGCAGATATTTGTAATGTCCCTCACACATGAAATATTGAATGATAAACACAATAGGTTGAATAAACTCCATTGGCAAGGATAGCCTCGAAATTTCTTGTTTCTTATCAATTTCCAATATTAGGTCTTGGTGTATGTTGAATTGTTCTCTAGCCATCTTCAAGTCAAACTCTTTCTCCCAATTTTTTCCCTCCTGGGGCAACCTAGTGACTTTGGCTATCACTTCCTCTAACAACTCAATTCTTATACCTTCAACCACTACAACTTCATCTCTTAAGGTGGTCATAAATTGAAGGGCTACTTCTTCATTAAATTTGTTCAAACTGAGGGAATAATTCAGCCATCCCCTTCTTCTAAACATTTTATAGGTGGTTGCATCTCCCAAAAGAACTCGATGATCAATAGGCTCATTTCTTTGTATAACTCTGCCCATGGTTAATTATAGCTGAATTGCAAAAAAAATCTAATTTTCAAGACTTGGTAAATCAAGGCTCACAATGTTGGCTCTATTTTTTTAGAAATATGGAATGTACTTGAGAAGTTAAATGCACTATATCTCATGATATCCTTTTGCATCAAATTCTATGATTTTTGCATGTGTACAAGCCCATCACCTGAACACATTGTGAATCATCATTAAAAGTTAATTAAATACTTTTAATTTTTTCATAATGATGCAATCATAGAAGGACAAGTCACCAGCATGTGATATTGAATATGCACTTATTTCCATTCATCTCAATGCACTTTGAAACATGCTTTAAAAAGACAATCAAACATCCATTTAAATATTTTGCCCCCCCACCACACCTCGCCGCCCCCCCCCCCCCCCCCCCCCCCCCCCCCCAACTAAATGAAGGCATGGGTCCTACCAGGCTACGATAAGAAAGATTTAATTAACATAAATAATACCAAATGATAACAAAGAATGAATAAAATAAAATGCATGTAGAGTTATGTGGAAGGTACCTGGCAACTGTTGCAGGAAAGATGTTCTAAAATGATCATTAGAATTGACAGAATGATGGGATGGAATGCTAGGATGGAAGAGAGAAAAATGGAAGTGGAATGGATGCAAAGAAAGTACTTCAAAAAGAAGTGTTTATTATGAATGTCTTGATCAGAGTCCAGAACTAGTAGGAGTCAGGGTAGAAGACCCAGACTCTATGGTTATAGGAATGATGATATCCTTATTATGCTAGAATTGTTATAGGAACTCTTTACGGTTGGCTGGTTTATGGTAAAGCTTGAGGCAATGCCCATTGTCAAGTAGTTTGAAGCAGACAAGATCAATGGTAGATAACTATTCAATCAACATGGCATCAACTTCTTCTTTCTTCCTTTGGGCTTGCATGGTGCCTAGTTGAGTAGCTACATCATTAATGATGTCTAGCTTGAAGTCTGATAGAAAATTAGATAACTCCATCTTGGATACTCCTGAACTACCATTGGACTTATGTAGTAGGTCTTTAAGTCCCCTAACTTTCTTTACAGTAGCTCTAGAATAATCCAGGTATATACTCTATATCTCAGTCTAAGTCTTTTGAGTAATGTCCCCTCCCACCAAGGTCTAGAGCTTCAATGCTTCCTTCATTTACACCTCTTAGAAAAAGATGTTTCTTTGACTCCTCATTCCATTGATGTTGTGTGTTATGCTATAGGTTGAACATAATCCTAAAAACATAGTCTTCCAATGTTTCATCATCCTTTTGGGACATTTTAAAATGTTATCCCCCTTTAAGTCCTAACCCTTGTAGTATTCCTTATACTTTGTGAGAAACATATTGCTTATTTTAGGCCAATCTGCTACAACATTGGTACCCAACCCCATGAACCATCTTAGAGCAACTTCTTTGAGGGTAGAAGGAAACAACTTCAACTTGTGGGCATTAGTTGTATAGTCATAGCTTCTACATAGTATGTCAAAGTCAAAGAGAATGTCATGCCCACAATTTTACATGGCAAAACACAGTTAATAATTTTTATTTATTTATTTATTTTGCATGAACTTAAAATTTCATCGCATGATATACTCATCTAGGCAAGCTCTCGCACATCTCAACTAAGACTTATTTATTGATATCTTTGTAATTATTGTTAAATTTAATCTTGCTATATACACTATTCTAATTATACTTCCCTAGTTCTTGTAGACACCTAAAAATCCCTTAGTAAATAAAGTATTTTTATTTTCTAAAAATTTTCTAATGACATCATCATTTATTAATTAATTTATTTATTTATTTTTATGCCATTAAATCCCCTTGTCTTAATTAAAAATATTTAATTAAAGAATCCCTCCCAAAAATGTTTAAATCTTATTTAAACATTATTTTTCTTATTTATTAATTATTTAATTAATAAATTGACTAAAAATCTCAAAATAAATATGTAATTTATTTTTTGCCCAAAACTTGGCCAATCTCCTTAAGACCAATAACCTCTTTCAAAATCTTTTAATCCTTCTTTAATTTTGATTAAAGGCTAATCCCATCATTTTCTACCCTTAATCCCAACTCAAAATATTTAACTAAGATTAAATATTAATTCTCATATTTATTAAAAATGTTTTAATAAATATCTCCTCAAACCAAACCTATGAGATAAATAAACTTTATTTATCCTAACCCTAAGCCTATCCCTAAACCCCCTTTTTTAGCCTAATCCACCCCATCCACCCATACTAACCAAGCTTAGCCACTAACTCACCCACCCTCATTAAATGCCATCCATTTGCATATCTCTAACATCCCTAATCTAATCTTAAATCACCTTTAATTCCCCCCTAATCTTGTCACATTTCCTAAGCAAGCTTAAAACTTTCCTAAACCAAGCAAAGTCAACAATCTCAACTCCCTCCAAAACATCCCAACTACTAAGTCATGAATGCTCTTACTAAAAACTCTTATAAGCCCATTCATTGCTCTTACAAGCCATTTTTGAAGGGTCTTTATGAAGATATTATCCCTTGAGCCTCCTTTGTTGACTCATCCTTGCCCTTTCTTCCATCCTCTTACCCTGTGACATGTGTCACTCCTTGATTGGCTATAAGGAAGCACAATCCATGTGCTGTCCTCTCATGCAATCTAAGCCCTCCATGAGCTTTTCCCCATCTTTGCATCTTAGCCCTCAAACCCTCAAGCTCTTAGCCTATAAATTGGATCCCCTCCCAAGCCATATCAACACAATCTTTGAGTTAAAGTTATAATGCTAGTTTGAGAAGCCAAAGCCCTTAACCATACCCTTATAATGCCAAATTTAGAGCTCACAAAGCTACCAATTTGCCATTTTTCATCTCCATTGAAGCATAGTTTGAGTATCTTGAGCATACATCCCACATCCACATAATAAACTCATCCCTAAATCAAGTGACCATCCTCATTGGGAGAGCCATTCCATGGCTATTATTCTCATTTGAGGGTTTTCACTTTGTCTATCTCATATGTTATGATTTTTATGCTAGTTAATGCTTTGGTCTTTTAATAGATTAGTGTTCTCTTGCTAACATATTTTTCATATATATTTTGGCACGCCAGGTGGGACCCCACTATGGGTCATTCATTCATCCATTTCACTCTATATTTTGTTCTTATAAATTAACCATCTAACGTCTGTTGTTGTTTGAGTGGGTTGTAGGGTGTTTTGCTTATTTTTGCACGTTGAAGGACACACTTGGGAGAAAGATATATCTTCTAAAACCCAAAAATAATCAAAAAAATAAAAAATTTCTGAAAAAACTTGTGCATTTCAGTTCTGTTCATGCAATTTCGTCTCTGTAGTTCAGGGTCTTTGCAGATTGGCGTTTGCACCTCATGAACTATCGTCTGTGCCTGGTAAACTGTCATCTCTGCAACCTCAACTGTCGTCTTCGAAGTTTGGTATTTGTGCCTGGTGCACTGTTGTCTGCACTTGGTAAACCGTTATCTCCGCAACCTCAACCGTTGTTTCTAAAATTTGGCATCTCTGCCTGGTCTACTGTTGGCTACGCCGCTACCAAACTGTTGTCTCCGCAACTTAAACTGTCATCTCCATCATCGCCAACCTAAACTGTCATCTTCACAACCTAAACTGTCGTCTCTGCCACTGCCAACCTAAACTATCATCTTCACAGTTCAACATCTATGCCTATTCTTCGGTTGTCTACATCGCCAAACTGAACTGTCATCTCTGCCTCTTTCTCTATCGTCTCTATAGATTGGCATCTCCATAGTTCAATGTCTCCGCAGTTTGGCATCTCCGCCCGATAAACTGTCATCTCCACTGTTCAGTATCTTCGCCTATTTTTCGATTGTCTGGGCTGCCAAACTGAACTATTGTCTTCACCTCTTTATCTGTCATCTTCGCAGATTGGCGTCTCCGCAGTTTTGCGTCTCCGTAGTTTGGTGTCTCTGCCTGATGAACTGTTGTCTCCGCCTATTATTGTTGCATTTCTATTTTAGCATCTCTGTTCCTACATTTTTTATTTTATTAAAAAAAAAAAAAAGTATAAATCAAATTTTAACTTTTGGTGGTTTCATAGAGTAGAGGTTTTCCTAAGCATTTTTAAGCCTAGAAAAAAGAACAAAAAAAGTTGATTTTATTTTCCTCATAGTTAAGCTTCAAATTTTTGAGATTGTTGGGTTACTAATCAAATTGGCTTTTGTAGCTTTACAGGTTGGAGCATCTATGAAACCACTAATCATGTTTCTTGCAAGTTCTCCTTACATGATTTAATGCGCTTGAAGAATGAACTTGCATGCTTAAACACATTTTTCTTTGAATGAATGTTTCTCAAACACAATCTTGAATGTCATGGATTAAAATCAAAGTTTTTTTTGGAATGCATGATTAAAATAAAAAAACACAATCTTGAGTGCAAAAGATCAATTAACCATTGCAATATCTCACACTTCAATTTTTGGGCATAAAAAGAACCTAACTCCACATTTTAGAAATTTTCTAAGTTATAAAAACTAATTAAAGATGCTTTGAGTGAGTTTGTAGTTGGACTCACTCTCTTTAATCACTCATCAATTTAACCATTGGTTGCAATCTCAGCGCCATCTATGGGGATGGGTCTACCTAAGAGGGTGTTAAGTGCTCCATGCAAATCAAACTCCACTCACTTGGGTTTTTAGTGGTTTTTCTAAGTTAGAAAATCTCTTGAATGAAAGTTAGTCTCACTAACACTTCATTTGGGCATTAAAATTGGACAACTCTTGATGTAGAGGGCCTTCGGGCTTGCGCTTGACAATCGAGTTTCACACATCTTTGTTTTGGGCTTAAAACAAAATCACACCAACTCTTGAATACCTTAAAAAAATTAATCGATACTTGACATGGAGGGCCTTCGAGCACGCGAGTTTACTTTTGTTGACCCTAAATCTTCTTGATGTATTCATTCTTTGATCGATTTTACTTTTGTTAAACAATTCAAGTTGGAATTGAACATTGTCTCTTAAACATGAGTGCTTGCAAAGTCTATATCAACACACATAATAGTCAGTTGGTAAAGGAACAAGCGTGTTTTTTAGCCCAAGATCATCCAAGTCTTCTCTCCCCTTGTCGTCTTTCGAGGCCATCTTGGGTGCATAAGATTAGGATCCAAAATCTTGTTTAAGTTTTAGGAGGTCTGCTTGGGGATTTCATCACCCCTTGGACGACCTCAACTCCAGTGTTTCGGCAGAGTATAAAAATCGGGATGTGAATCGAAAGACACCTCTCTTGAAATCAAGATTTTGTCACTCGAGCTAAGCCTCAAGGAACTTTATACCCTTGAGAAGTGAAAGAGGAGAAGTGGGTTACTGCTCCTCTTGACTGTGAGACATCTTTTTGGTCTTATCTACGAATTTGAGCTTCTCGTACCTTGGGTATATCGAGGACTCCCTAGCTAAACCAACTATCATCCTTGCAAACAACCATCTAGGGTGTTAATGTGTTTTAAGTGACTGATCAAAAAATTTGTAAAACATACACACTCCTTGGCGCAAGTATCACATTCTAAGAATCAAAAACTTCTATCTGGTTGTTCCTATCTATTGCTTGATTTTTTATTTATTAAATGAATGTTTGTAAAACTTGGTCAATCCTAGCTTAGGGCATACTTAGCGTAGTCACTGCCTGTTCCAGAAGTTGAACAAGTCAAAGTAAAACAACCAAGATCTCTCAAAGCCAAGCAGATTCAGAAATTTATGTCAGAACAACCCAAACCCAAACAGAAGTTTCACAAAGCCAAACTCAAGCCATCTTAGGTATACCAAGAAATTGTAGCTAAGAAGAAGGAAGTAACACCAAGTCCTCGAATTGCCAAACTCCACAAAGCAGAAGACAAAGCTGCTGACGAAGCCCTTTAAGAAGCCTAGTTAGATCGCACTATCCAACTTAACCAACATCCAGGAGTTAACCCTACTTATGCCTTACCAACTAGGCATGATTTCTATGATTAGACCCCCTTGTTTCTCCACATCTTCTTGCATAAGCTCCACTTTAGAGTCATCCTTGTAGGTAAGCCAGCCATATTTAATCCTCCCCTTAAGCATTTTAGCTCATCCATCTCATTTAGAACCAAACCATCTAGCCAGGAATCCAAAAACTTCACATCCAAGCCTTCAAAATTGTTGTCACCTTGCCAAAAGTTTTCCATTTCTAACATCTTCCAAATCCACCAGCCTCACCAAGGTTATCCCTTTGACAGAGCTTTGTCTAGGGTAATCTAGCTTTGTCACTTGTTATCCCTCATCACCTTGAGCTAAAGGTTGGGATCCACAAGTGGTCAATCTCGTTTTCTTCCTAAAGGATCATCAGTCTATCCTTAAGTTGACACAATCACCACCAAGCGTGTACATAGGAAAGCAAAACTTTCATGCTTTGGCAACATACCTTTGAAGTTAAAATTCCCAACCCAATCCTCCTTAGATTTTTTCATATAGCTTTGCCTCAACCTAGGAAATCATTTGCATAGAAAAGCCTTCCCCTTTTTGCATCTATCAGCATTGTTGCATCTCATCCCTAGGAAACATTCTGCATTTTCATGCCACCTGTCACTCGCTTAGCCAAGAAGAAGGAAACAATGGAGCCCTATCATTTGGATCAAACAACATAACTCCCCTTGAGCACTCAACCATCCTTCAACCTAGAGAACACTATACCATCACCTACTGACATTGAAGCTTTCATGAACCAACCAAGAAATGCAGTATTGGTGAACGCCATTATAAAAAAAAATAAGGAAACAATCATGGCTAATTTTTGAAGGGACAACATCGGAGCCTTCGACTTTGGAAGACCTCCTCCCTTATCAGATCCATCTCACCCGTTGTTTGGAAAACTCCCACCACCCATAGGCTCTTATGATTCAAATTATCCTCAATATGTGCCAAAAGAAGAGCCTCAAGCCAATCCATATGATCCAACTGACCCAAACATACCATCCTCCACCCAAGTTGAAATCTCCATTCTGCAAGAAAATCCAACCACCACCACTCCACCATTGGTCCCTGCCACTCCATCCCAAACCCCCTTCGCCCAAAACACCTCACCATTCACTCCCTTCACTATTGCTACTGCTGCTCTCCAGCCCAACCTTCCAAATCCACCCATCTCCCAAATTAGTGCTAGCATCTTTGGCCAACCTCAGCAATATACAATCAGGATGCCACCCATGGGGCCAAGTAATCAACCCTTCATCACCCTAGTTTGTTTACCTCATCTCAGAACACAATTCCATCATTTCCACTAGGTCCTTGGAGCTCAATGCCATCAGCCACAAATCCACAAGCTACTACCCTCACTCCACAAAGATATCAAACCCCACAAGCTACTACCAATGTTCTTCCAAGCTCTCAAGTGACCCAATCTCCTGCCACCACTCTACCAAGCTTTCAAATCCAGCCACCAAGCTATCAAACCCCATAATTCCATTTTCAAGCTTTCAATTCCCACCACCTCCACCACCAACTAATCCATTACCTCCTATTACCAACTATTTTTCAATGCCATTTCTAGGAGGAAATCCACCACCACCAACCACCAATTACTTGGCCTCTTTTGCCATGCAGATACCTTCCCAAATGAGGGCACAACCCACATATATTGGTCAAACTCCTCAAATCCAAAGTCAAGTTCCACAAGCTCCCCGATCCTTTCTCCAAGCTTCACAACCATCTTATACCTTACCTCCACAAAGCAATCCATTTATCCCATAGCCAGCCTATGTTCCTCAATCCCAACCTCAAATCCAATGTCAGCAGCAAGCCTCACAACATATGCAGCATTATGTGCCACCTTCACCTTAGCAACCCATCATCCACCATTCAATTGCCCAAGCCATGTACAATTCCTACCAGCCCACACCTCAAAGCCATCCATATTCCATTGCCCCATATAGCACATACCTACCTCAGGGCACTCCTACATTGGGGGCACCCCAGCCATCACCCATTAATTTAGAATGGGAAGTCATGAAGACAGCTTTGAAAAACATCCAGGAGGGAAATAATCCAAAAACCTTCAAGTTTGAGAATGTGTGTCCTTACCCATTTGACAGAGCCATTACCATGACACCATTTTCCAAGCATTTTGAGACACCCAAATTTGACAAATTTAGAGGAAAAGGAGACCCTGTCACACATATCAAAGAATTTTACATGCACTGCCAAGAAGTGACATACGATGACGTCTTTCTCTTGCATCTCTTTCCCAAAAGCTTGGTCGGACCAGCTCTTGAATGGTTTTATAGAATCCCTTATGGCACAATTAAAAATTTTGTTGAATTATCTGAGGCATTTGTAGCCCAATATGCCCATCTTGTTGAAACAAAGCTATCAGTAGTTGATCTTGTCCACACTAAGCAAAAAGGTGGAGAAAGCCTTCCCAAATATCTGCAAAGATGGAAAACCCTTACCACCCCCATATCTTGCACCTTGCTAGAGTGCCATTTGGTGAAAATGTTTATTGATAATGCCCATCCCAGCTTGGCTAACCACATGACCATGAACTATTTGCAGACCTACAAAGATATCAAAGAAAAAGGAATGATCCTTGAGCAAGGACTCATTAAAGATGGTGTGGTCAAGATTTACAAAGAGGCCAACCAAAATCAATCAAATTCCAATGGCAAGTCTAGGTATTGGAACCAAAACAAGCACATTGCAAAAAATGGTGTCACAGACACCAGACATGTGAATATTGTTGGTCCTTCTCAAAACCAGTCCAACCCACCATATCAACCAAACAATCAACAAGCTATCAACTACCAACAGTAGAATAACCAAAGCTATCAAAACCACAATCCAAGACCCAACTTCCAAGGGTCTAGCAATCAAGCTAATGTCATCAATGTAGCTACAGGGAAAAAGCCCAGATTCCAACCTGTACCTAGAAATTATACACCCCTTGGTGAGCCATTGGATGTCATTTTTGAGAAATTGACTAAGGAAAACCTCATCAACTTTCCTCCTACCCAGCAAATTGACCCAGGCCAATCCAAAGTTGCATGGTACAAAGATAATGAGTACTACAAATTTCATAGGGTAAAAGGTCACACTACCCTAAGATGCATGAAACTGAAAGATTATGTGCAGGATCTCATTGATCGGAAAGAAATCACCATTGGCGCCCAAACCTCTCCCAATGTAGGCTTACAGATCTATCAAAATGCTTTTCCCCCTCACAACAACCAAAATCTTGGAAAAGCACCTATCCAAACCAACAAAAACAACACCAAAAACTTCTAGCCAAACCAACAGCATGGGAAGAACAATGACCACACTTCATCCTACATAGACTATGGTAGCCTCATCGGTTGTATATCTGAGGAAGAGCCTTTTGTCAATGTTATCAATATCCAAGGACCAAACAATGAGTGTGCAGTCACCACTCGAAGAGCGTTATTTAACATCACAGGCCCACCCATTTCACCAGCACCATCAGCTCCATCAAAAAGCCAGTACAATATCTTGGAACACCTCGGGAACATGCCAACCCAAATCTCCATTTTAGACCTTCTCCACACTAGTCCTGTGTACAAAAACATCCTTGATAGTGCTCTCATAGAATCCTGTGTCCCTTCAGATATCAACGCTACTAATTTTTGTAATCTTGTTGGACACCTTTCATTCTCATGTGCCCTATCATTCAAACCCACCGACATACCTGTGGTCGAGCCAGATCACACCCTTCCGTTTTGCATAGCCATCATGGTATCCAATTTTGCCATAAAAAGAGTAATGATAGATAATGGATCAGCCTTGAATATTTGTACCCTAAAATTCATAAAACAAGCTGGGTATACTGAGGCAGATATGATCAGTGAGGTTATCACCATCAAAGCTTATGACAACTTGGAAAGAACCACAGAAGGAACTATTTTTCTGCCAATCAAGGTTGGGCTAGTCATACAAGAAAAAATCTACCATGTTATTGATCTAAACCTACCATTTAACATCCTCCTCCATCACTCATGGATTCACGCCATGAAAGCCATTCCATCCACTTACCATCAGTGTGTCAAATTTCTCTATCAAAGCATTGAGGTAACCATCCATGCCGATCCAAAACCCTTTGCTTACTACAATGTGGTTAAAGCTTCATATACAAACCATTACCCTAGAATTGATATCGGCAAAGCCATCACCAACTCATCCCACACTTGTAATGACCCAAAAACCATCCTCGCCTCCACCCTATCTACCGTGAAGATCAATAACAAAGGCTGTGGAGAGTATAGTCTGTTAGATGCATTTGTTGTCGGGGCACTCCCACTTGATCCACATGCCCATGGACGACCGACATATCACAAAGATAAGGAGATTCCACCTCATTGTTACAAATAGTTTGGCCCAACAACCTTTGTATCCTCAAAAATACCTCTTCATGAGGAGCTCATTCTAGATATCAACAATTGGTTACATAAGGATGCACCTCCAAGAAATCAAGCATGCCTTGATCACTTTAGCCAGAAGTATCCCCAAGAACATAAGCTCATCACTAAAAAATGGAACTATCAAGGTGGTGGTCAAGGACCAAAATAAAGAGGCATGTAGTGCCCCATCGAAGCACACAAGTGGGAAATGAAGTCAGGTCTTGGCTTTCGCATACCCACAACTGGGGGCACCAATGAGAACGGTCATGGTTTTTCAAACATTCACCGTGACCTTGTCGAAATCAAAGACATTTTTGAGGAAGTTGAAAAGAGAGCCTACGACGATATCCTAGACCAAATCTTCCTCGGAGACTTTTTTCTCCAAGAACTATCCATCCATTTCATTGACCTACCACTCGTCCATCCACAACTCATAGATTGGGACCAACCAAGCATCATACACATTGATGAGTTCACATCAGAGGAAGTGCTTCTGAGATTCATGGGAGCTAAAACACCTCACAAGAAAACAAAGCCAAATTCTGCTTATATCTATAAGCTAGATCCCAAGGGGTATTTTGGAGAAAATCCCCAACCTAGTTCCGATACACCCAAAATTGGAACTAAGGTGAATTCGAGACTAGCTAAGGTAGCGAAGAGAGCCCCTCAGCAAGAAAATCCAGAGTCACAAGTAGACCATGAGGATTTAGCATTGCCTCCTCAAGATAATCAACTAGAGGTGTCTTCTATTCTAATTGAGGATACTAGAGAAGTCAACATCGATTCTTTAGAGATCCCCAGACTTGTTCATATTGCTGCATCCCTATCACAAGACCAAGATGACCTCCTCTTTGAGGTCTTAAGAGAGAACATTGGTTGATTTGCATGGTCATATCAGGACATGCCAGGAATTGATCCAAAGCTTGTAGTTCATCATCTTGCAGTCAATCCAAAGATCAAGCCCGTCAAACAAAAGCTTAGAAAAATGCACCCTAAGGTGGCATTACTGGTCAAAGCTAAATTAGAAAGAATGTTAGCTGCTAAGGTTATCTGACCTATTGACTACTCAGAGTGGATCTCCAACATGGTCCCCGTCACTAAACCTTCTTGTGACATTAGAATCTACACTGATTTTAGAGATCTTAACAAAGCTTGTACAAAAGATGATTTTCCATTGCCCAACATAGATATGATTGTAGATCTTACAGCTGGACATGAAATTTTGTCCCTCATGGATGGATTTTTTGGGTATAATCAAATCAAGATTGCAGAAGAGGATCAGCATAAGACAACATTCCTACCCCTTGGGGAACCTTTTGTTACAACATGATGCCTTTTGACCTAAAGAATGCTGGGGCTACCTATCAAAGAGCTATGACAACCATTTTTCATGATCTCATCCATAGCATTTTGGAGGATTATGTGGATTATATCTTTGTTAAATCTCACACCTTCATGGATCATCTTGCTGACCTGGAGAAAGTCTTTGATAGGTTAGCCAAATATCATCTCATGCTGAATCCCAAGAAGTGTTTCTTTGGGGTCACATCTGGCAAGCTTCTAGGCTTTATAGTTTCTAAACGAGGTATAGAAATCGACCCCAAGAAGGTCAAGGCTATCTTAGACATGCCTCCTCCCCAAACACTACGACAGCTTCACTCTCTTCAGAGAAAGCTTCAATATGTCCGATGCTTCATCTCCCAGCTTACATATAAGTGTACACCATTTGCACATTTACTAAAGAAGGATGAAAACTTCAAGTGGGATCCTTTATATCAACGTAGCTTCAATCAGCTCAAATAGTATCTCGCCAATCCCCCTATCTTGGTTCCACCAGTTCCTGGTCATCCCTTGATCTTGTACATATTAGCAACACCTACTACTCTAGGGGCACTTCTAGCACAGCTTGATGACTATGGCAGAGAAAGAGCCATCTACTACATTAGTAGAACCCTAGTTGGTTATGAACTCAATTATACTCCTATGGAAAAAGCTTGTTTGACAGTTGTTTTCTCAACTCAAAATCTTTGCCACTACATGCTAAGTCATACCATCCAACTAGTTTCTAAGATTGACCCTCTCAAGTATATGCTCTCTAGAACAACACTTACAGGCCGTTTGGCCAAATGGGTTATGCTCCTTAGCGAATTTGACATCCAGTATGTGGACAGAAAGGCAATCAAAGGGCAAGCTATAACATATCACCTAGTTGATGCACCTCTAATAGATGCATATCCTTTGATCACAGAATTTCTAGATGAACATATCTATCTAATTGAAGAACAACCCCCATGGAAACTTTATTTTGATGGCTCATAAATATCTCATGGATTAGGGGTAGGAATATTGTTGGTCACACCTCAAGGAGATTACATTTCAAAAGCTGTTAAGCTACAATGCTCTAGCACCAACAATATAGCTGAATATGAGGCTCTCATAACAGGATTAAAGATAGCCATAGAATGGAACATTACTGAGTTACAAATCTTTAGCAATTCTCAGCTCATCATCAAGCAAGTCCTCAATGAATATCAAACCAAAGATGAAAAGCTATTACCCTACAAAGAGCTAGTTGATCAGCTAACCCAGCATTTTACAAAGCTTCAGTTTACACAAGTGCCTCAAATGCAGAACAAAGCAGTAGATGCTATGGCTACTATCAGATTGCTCTTGGAAATTCCTCAAGTAGCTACACAGTATGAGTTTTTAGTTGAGTAGCTCCTCACACCTGCCTATGTGAATGATGACTCAAATCATGTTTGCATCTTGGTTGGTCCCCAATCCCCTTGGTACCATGAGATTCACGCTTACCTTAACAATGGTATAATATCCCCTCACTTCACACGTACCCAATGCCAAAACCTCATCCGAAAATCATCCTGCTATGTTATCATAGCCAATACCCTATATCATCAGGGTTATCACGATACTTTCTCTCAATGTTTAGACCAAACCGAGGCTGCGATGGTGTTAAAAGAAGTACACTTTGGACTTTGCAGTGCCCACACAAGTGGTATTGTCCTAGCGCAACAAATCCTTAAAGCAGGCTACTATTGGCCTACCATTGAAGAAGACTCCTGTGACTTTGTCAAAAAGTGTCTCCCATGTCAGCAGTATGAAAATCTTGTGCACGCTCCAACACAGGATCTACAGCCTATTGCACCACCTTGACCTTTCGCTTGTTAGGGCCTTGATCTAGTTAGAACTATCACACCTCTCTCATCTGATGGACATAAATGGATAATAATAGCTATAGACTATTTCACTAAATGGGTGGAAGCAGTCCCCCTAGTCTCAGCTACAAGAGTTTAGGTCTCCAAGTTCATCTTGTACCACATTGTTTTCCGCTTTGGTATCCCATCCACCATCTTCACTGACCACGGAGGTAACTTTGAAAATCTCAACATGGAAGAATTATGCACTTCCCTCCACATCCATCACCGCTTTTCTAGCCCATATTTCCCACAAGGTAACGGCCAGGCAGAGGCAACTAACAAAACCCTCCTCAAAATCCTAAAGAAAGTTGTCAATGATTTCGACCGCGATTGGCACCTACAAATAAATCCAGCCCTATGGGCCTATCGAACTTCCTTCTATACATCCATCGATACAACTCCATACTCCTTAGTCTATGGTGCTGAAGCAGTACTACCCATAGAGGTTGAACTTCCCTCCTTGCACATATCTTTGCAAGGGAAAATATTAGATGAAAAATACAAAGTAGCTCGGTTCACCCAACTAGATCTCTTAGACGAGAAGTGACAACAAGCCTATGATCATCTCACAGTCTATCAAACCCATCTCAAAAGGAATTTCAACAAGAAGGTGCTTTCATGACACTTTCAGCCAGGCGACATGGTCCTCAAAGAAAACATGAAAGTCCAAGCAGATCGAGAAAAGAAAGGTAAGTTTGAACCTACATGGCTTGGTCCTTATGTTGTTGTTGCCTCCTTTGGCTCCAGAGCCTATCAGCTATCTACATCGGAATGAGAACTCTTGAATGATCCTACTAACATCATTCATCTTGAGAAGTTCTATGCTTGAACATCCTTGGTATATCCAACTTTTGAAAAATACAAAAAAATAGTAAAGAGAAATAAGTGTCCAATGGTGAAAACTTGGCAATTCAAGTGCCTTGGATAGGTACCTTAGTGAAAACCTAGTAATTCAGGTGCCTTGTGTACTAAGACTAATCCATTATCTATCACTATCCTATCCCTCATCCATTCACCCACCATCCCATAACACACCTACTTGTTTCTTTGGTGTTCCAACCAAATATCCAAAATCTGATGGAGCTTGTAAATACCTCTTGTACAGCTTGTAAATCTTGTACCTTAGCTTGTAAATCTTGTATCCCCCATTGTAGCACAGCTTGTATATCCGAATCTTGTCCAAAGCTTGTACCATATTCCAGCTTGTAAATAATCTTGTATCCTATCACATGCACACAAAGAACCCCATTTTCACTTAAGCTTTTCGCAAACCATCTACCTATCCGCCTATCAACTATTACAAACATCCCACCCTTCACAAACATTTCCATCTCACAAAAACTAAAACATGAACAACCTTGTACATTTTTAACATATCTTGGTCTGTCAGCTTGTACATCCTCTTTAGCTTAGTACCATTGTATCTATCTAGCTTTCGTGTCAGTTCCTCCTTGATCAACATCTTGTACACATCACAACCCTTGGTTAGCTATTCCAATGCATCCTTTAGCTAGATCTCCTATCACCAAAGTGTTATCCTCTTAATTCAGCTTGCCAGACACATCACTCATCCAAAATCTATCAGCTTAGGTGCTCTCTAATAGATCCTTGTAGGATATAGCTTTCCTCATGTCTGAGCTTGGTCCATTAGTACTTTGTCCTACCCATCTCGTTGAAAAACGGTTCTCTTTTGGATTTTCGCTTTCTTTTGATTTGGAATCTTCCCTTTTGGGTCTTGAAATATCTTTTCCAAGCAATCTCCTTGTTCCCTCCTCAAGGTTTCCACGATCTTCCATATCATGGTATACTGCGAATGGGGCAATCTGGGTGTAAGGTCTTGATCAAGTCTTTTGTTTGTTTTTCTTTTCTACTTGTGGGTTACCTAGTGTCGGTTCCACGCTACTTCCTCTAGGAATTATGTGTGATGCTGGGGAAATCCTTGCATGTTTGTTTTGAGTCAGTTCGTCAGTCCTCTGGACAGTTGGTGAAAAGGCCTTGATTCTCTTGGTAACCTTGGAAATTAACCAACAATCCTATAGCAAATCTAGTGCTCAACTACATGGTGGTACTTCTCTTTGAAGTATCCCCCTGCTAAAAAAAAGTTTCAATGGTTTCCCTTCATCTCCATTATCCCCCATCCATATCCAGCATCCATCTCTCCTACCCCAGCTTGTGCAACTGTATCTCTCAGAATCAATCATCACTCTTAGCTTTAGGGATCCACAATCCTAGTCTTAGGGATCCACCCATCCAATCAATCCACCAAGCCTCATCTTTCGAGATCCACAATCCTAGTCCTAGGGATCTCCGAAACCCATCTTCCACCAATCTGACTCTTTGAAATCCTGTTGCATCAGCTTTATAATCCCCTCATCCATCTCCCTATCCTAGATTTCTTTTTATAGCGCTCCACTCCTTCATCCTCCACCTTCCCTAAAGTCTTAAGTTTGCATCCTCTTGTGCCTCTGATTCTCCCTTTATCATTCTCCCATAGTAAGAGTTTGAGCTAATTCAACCCCTTCTCTTTGCCAATTTGAGCCTCCTTGCTCATCTAGGATTCTTGTATTTTTTCAAGAAGCCGTCGAGCCTCGCTTTCTCTCCCCGCCGCCTTCTTGAGGGGGCATCTCCCAGTCCATTCTCTCCTCTTCTGCTCTAGCCTTAGGCATCTTATTTTTTATCTTTGATGCCATGCCACTTGCGACATCACATCAAAGAAGGGCAAAATGTAGACACCTAAAAATCCCTTAGAAAATAAAGTATTTTTATTTTTTGAAAAGTCCCTAATGACATCATCATTTATTAATTAATTAATTAATTTATTTTTATGCCATTAAATCCCCTTGTCTTAATTAAAAATATTTAATTAAGGAATCCCTCCCAAAAATGTTTAAATCCTATTTAAACATTATTTTTCTTATTTATTAATTATTTAATTAATAAATTGACCAAAAATTCTTAAATAAATATGTAATTTATTTTTTGCCCAAAACTTGGCCAATCTCCTTAAGACCACTAACCTCTTCCAAAATCTTCTAATCCTTCTTTAATTTTGATTAAAGACTAATCTCATCATTTTCTACCCCTAATCCCAACTCAAAATATTTAACTAAGGTTAAATATTAATTTTCATATTTATTAAAAATGTTTTAATAAATATCTCCTCAAACCAAACCTATGAGATAAATAAACTTTATTTATCCTAACCCTAAGCCTATCCCTAAACCCCCTTTTTTAGCCTAATCCACCCCATCCACCCATACTAACCAAGCTTAGCCACTAACTCACCCACCCTCATTAAATTCCATCCAATTGCATATCTCTAACATCCCTAATCTAATCCTAAATCACCTCTAATCCCCCCCTAACCTTGTCACATTCCCTAAGCAAGCTTAAGACTTTCCTAAACCAAGCAAAGTCAACAATCTCAACTCCCTCCAAAATATCCCAACTACTAAGCCATGAATGCTCTTACAAGGCCATAAAGACTCTTACAAGCCCATTCATTGCTCTTACAAGCCATTTATGAAGGGTCTCTATGAATATATTATCCCTTGAGCCTCCTTTGTTGAGCCATCCTCGCCCTTTCCTCCATCCTCTCACCCTGTGACATGTGTCACTCTTTGATTGGCTATTAAAAAACACAATCCATGTGCTCTCCTCTTATGCAATCTAAGCCCTCCATGAGCTTTTCCCCATCCTTGCATCTTAGCCCTCAAACCCTCAAACCCTTAGCCTATAAATTGGATCCCCTCCCAAGCCATATCAACACAATCCTTGAGTTAAAGTTATAATGCTAGTTTGAGAAGCCAAAGCCCTTAACCATACCCTTATAATGCCAAATTGAGAGCTCACAAAGCTACCAATTTGCCATTTTCCATCTCCATTGAAGCATAGTTTGAGTATCTTGAGCATACATCCCACATCCACATAATAGACTCATCCCTAAATCAAGTGACCATCCTCATTGGGAGAGTCATTCCATGACTCATATTCTCATTTGAGGGTTTTCACTTTGTCTATCTCATATGTTATGATTTTTTATGCTAGTTAATACTTTGGTCTTTTAATAGATTAGTGTTCTCTTGCTAACATATTTCTCATATACAGTTCTTATTATCCTTCTATGAATATTATAGTAGTTAGATATTATCAATATACATTAACCTTAAGGTTATCCATTAATTATAATCCAAAACACTTAACCATAACTTGCAACTCCTAATTCAAATTAATCGAAAGAACACCAATATATCATCCCTTTTATTATGTATTTTTTTTTCTATTAAATAAGACACCCTCAACTAATACTAAATATCATATATTTTATCTTCCCTTCCGTATACCTAAGAACTCCTAGATCCCACACAATTTCTAAATTACCTATACAGCTCTTAAATTTGAAAATCAACTTTTAAAACTATAATAAAAAAACTAAACCATTGTATAACTATTACCCATATTATTATTATTAAACTATATTGAAAATATACCCAAATCTCTAGAACCTAATTTACATTTACCTATTATCCATGCATAATACTCATAACATTAAAAAACATACACTCCCTAGTACTTACTAGCCATAGATATTAAATATAAAGTAATACATCACAAATATCTCCACATGAGACCCCACTACACTCATAAAATAATAATTTCTAAAATACCACTCACCTCCTCCTAACAAATCAACACATGCCCCAAATTCAAATAAAATTTTTCCCTTTACCCCATGCATGCATATGCTTCCTTCTAGGCATTGAGATTAGAGGGTTTAAAAAGCATAGTCACTTCTTCCTATGCACAAACCTTAGGTGCCTAAAAAGACATGTGGTCAGGAAGGGTCAAGCAATTATTAATTTGATTATTTTATACACTCCACACTCTCCTTAAAATGGCTGCCTATCCTTCCTTGTTGCCCACGTAATGGCCAAGGCATAATGGTAAGAGGGGATGGAGGGTGGTTTGACAAGACTCCCACTTACCTCATTAATAAGCCTTCCTAGCTTGGGCGGCTGGGAGTCCTATTCAGGTCTTAGAGAATTATTTATTATGTTTGACTTTCAAAATAAACTTTGTCTCCCATTTTCATACTTGAATAGGTGTAATGGGTATTATATTGTGATATTTGTTTATTATTATTATTACGCCGTAGGCGTTTCTATATTAGAAAGAGACCCTCATATTGGAGATCAAAGGCTGAAACTCTAACATAGACATGGATGACCATGGAATTCATTCGAGTCGTACATCATTCATTCCTTCATTACTTGCACAGCAAGTTTGAGAGGGCCAGCTATCAAACTGTACTGGTTTAGTGAATTGACAAGATTGCAGATCTATTCACAATGTAGCAAGAGGGTTTTTCTCGCGATTGTCTATCTCCCCAGTAGTATATAAGCTGCAGGGTATGAAATGCATTTTTCGAGGATCAGACCAATTGCTTTCTGCCAATCGTGGTTGTTGTTCATTAGATGTTTGAGCTCATGTATTTGCCTTCTACAGCTCCTACAATTATTATTCTGAGCATTATCATACTATTTCTGTCAGCATGAATATCCATAAGTTGTACGTACAGGCTGGGACTCACCTTTAATATTGTTCTATGTTGAGATTGAAATTCTCAAGTTGTGAAAATATTGTCGAGGTTTTGTATTACAACTATTGCTTTAAAAAGTTGAAACGTTAAATAGGATGCTTATCCGGTCTACGAGTAAAGAATTGGAAGCAATACAATCTTATGCCCGAAATGATGCAGCGGAAAAGGGCTTTCAAGGGAAGAAAATTAGGTTATTGTCCCATAGAAGGGGATTCCAGTGCTAAGTTTGTCGAGAGATAGGTCATCAGAAAAAATAAATATAGGATTCTTCTAGTAAAACTGGAGGAGAAGAAGATTATGCTTACATGGAAGGGGCTTCCACTGCTAAGTACGTGGGGAGATAAGTAGCGTAGAATTTAGAAAAATGACTAAGATTTAATAGATTTTCCACCAGTAAATTTGGAGCCTTGAGTTTTTCACTTGTGGTGATTTCTAGTGATTCTTGGCATCTAGGGCTGGAAGTTTACGCACAAGTTTAGGGATTTAAATGTCCACGACAGTATTCTTTGCATGTTTTGGATTCCAACAAGTGGTTGCTTGTGAATTTTTGGACACTTTTGAAGTTTATTGAATCAATAGCGCCTTATAATTTCTGATCTGTTTCTATTAAGAATGATATGAAATTCATGAGACAATTGGTTTTCCTTACTCCCTATGCCTACTCACCTGGACTAGGTGGATTTTGTTAAAAACCCTTTTGAGATTGGAGGGTATACATCGTTTTGACCTGAAAATTAGATTTTTGAAAAAATTTGTAGCAAGAGTTCTGATTAAAGTTCCCTCTCAACTTGTCATTATCAAATTCCTTGAAAGTCTTGATGTGAACAGCATTTATGTTAATTATCTGTTAAAAGTATGATTTTTTAGGCCTACAATGGCATACAAAGGTAGCAGTTAAATCCATAGAGTGGTTAAATCGGTGTACATTTAGAGAAGGCCAAATTATAGGGTAGGAGGCATGTTAGTCTGCCGTATAAAACCATGGAGTAGTGAAAACAATCAAAGCTACTGCCTTCGGGACAAATAGAGAAAGCCACATAAGAAGCAGGCCCGATCTTCGTACAAAAGTGGCAGGCACCCACATGGCTTCACGACAGGCAAGTTTTTGCCCATGGATAAATAACAGAGGATTTTCATCAGAAGTGACAGTTTTTCAAATTAATTAATTAATTTATAAATCACGTAACAGTTGTTATGTGATTTATAATTGGACTTCACAAAATGGTTTATCAGCATGATTAATCAAGTTATAATAAACAACTTAATGATGATCAAATTATATTAGGATGTTATGGACGATCAGATGCTTAATAATAATGATGGTTATATTGATTTGTAATTAGTAAATGTCATGTATGTTGTTTTGAGTCATTTTTATGAATGGATCTTGTCATTTGTGTGGTTTTTTGGTATGCGATGGATCTAATATGGAATGACGAATTTGATCCATCCAAACATAAAAAATAATATTTTATTCAATTCGTCTTCATTTCTTTAATCTACATATATAGGGTTTATAGACTTCTTCATATATATGAGTTGAGAGAGTCCAATAAGGCTAGGGTCCCATGGAAGGGGATTTCCTATAAAATAGAGCAAAAGTCGCTTGCTATTTTTTAGGGAATATTTTGAAGCTAGCGGTCCCATGATTTATGCTCAAAATTATAGCTCTAAATTTAAAGGAAGATATGCATTTAAAATAAGCTGAAAATTTAAATTCCCTCTAAAATTACATTTTAATTAAAATCTAAAATTTAGATTATGGACAAATGGCAAAAAGCATTCCTAAGCTAGTGGGGCTATTTCCAGCCCCACCCTTTTTTCACCCGGTTCCTAAAAATGTGGGGCTTCTACTTTTCAGGAGAAGATTCTAAATAATCCCCTAGCAAAATTATATTTTACTCATGAGACCACCCACTTCCTAGAAAATAGAGCTTAAGCCCCCCTCATGGGACCGCACCCTAAGATATGTACAATATTTGCTTGTGGAATATAGATTCTTTGATATGAGTTTTTTTTAGTAATACAGAACTTAAAAAATAAGGTTTAATACATAATGATAAAATATTAGCGATGATAATAAGATGACCTATATCTAATAAATATCATTAGAGTTCTAATATTTTAGGGACCATTGTGTATTGTGTATGCAAGGTGATCTAGATCATTTTTGCAACTAAAAATTACTGAAAGAGGTAATGTAATTGTCAGCATCAATCCTTAGAATATTTGTAAATTAGAATTGATAAGACTCAATTCTTGAGCTTTCCACTTTCTACTAAAAACATACCATTTATATTCTTCTTATTACCTAGAATTCAATTGGTGGTTTTTGTGAATGTGAAGTGATTTAGATATTTTTACAATTATAAATTTGACCCAAGACATGAAAGGGGTAAATTCAAGTGATGGTTTTTGTGAATGTGAAGTGATTTAGATATTTTTACAATTATAAATTTGACCCAAGACATGAAAGGGGTAAAGTGAAGGTTAGGATTGATCCCTAGAAACAAGTGCAAATAGGAATAGAAAATGTTTAAATTATATGGTCCCCAAGTTTTAATCAAAAGAATGTCATAAGAATCTGAACCATTCATTTATTTTGGTCTTTACACATAATCGATGTTCCCATTTTCATTTGCATTGATGATAGAATAGTAGCTCATGACAACCTGTCCTACATCGTCTCATTTTTTTTGGTTGATCAATGGCTGGTTTTTGATGCATAGGCTTCTAAGCACATAGAGAAGACACTTAAACACACATCCTTGACATCCTTCCACCCTGTTCAACAATTTATTCACAGGGTCCAAAAATTCCACTACCCATTTTGCAATCTGTAGAATGAGATGTGCTTTTTTGTGGCTATGTTCTCAGGGGCAGTCCACATAGATCCTTTATTTTTTTTATAAGATTTGATTATATCCTTCACATCTACATCCACCTTGAAATCCCAATTTTACTTTGTTACTAGGCCCACCATGGTATCGATTATGGCCAATGCTACCATCTTAAATGGGCGATTGGAGTTTTGAAGTTCCCTTAGAAAAAATCACTCTTTTTCATCAACATTGACTACCTTAAGTAATTCTTGGTACTCTTGGATTTCTTGATAAATTTCTTCCATGCGAGGCTTTATAACATTTCAACTGACATTTCCATAAATGGTCTACTTCTTCATCTAATTTTACACCTTGGAACATTTGCTGCAGACATTCATTGCATTACAGAAACTCACATTGAGTGGACTATTTCAAGAAAGTTTTATGGAAACATTCTGGATCGTTAATTACATTTTCCCTACACAGTAGAGAATACATTTGTTCAATAGTCTCTACAGTCTGTTGAATGTCCCCACTTCTATGTTATGAAGGGCATTTTGGCAGGTTACATTTTCAAGGGAAAAAACAAGTCTACCAATAAAATTGCTTTTTTGGAGAGGCATCGAACATTTAAAGTATTTTAGAAACATAGTTAGGACAAACTCCATATTGAATTATGTCCCTAAAACCTTGTTTAGAATTACCATCATTTTTGGTTGTGATAGGAGGAAAAGATGAAATTGAAGAAAAAGGGGTGATGTTTATCAATATCTAAGAAGTTGTGAGGATGCAAAGGAATTGATGGTGGAGGAAAATGTGCTCCATTCTTATCACATCTTTGAAGGCACTCTATATCTTATAAATCATGTATTAGATTTCATTAGGGTGCATTGAACATTTTTTAATTAATTCATGTCAAGTTCTCAATTGTGATTTTGTTTTTATAATGAGTGGATGAAGGGGCAACAAGGCTAACTTAGAAATTCTAGTCCAACCATACCAAGTTAGAATAAAAAATGTTGACAATTCTAAAATTTATTTGTTTACATTTTAAAGAAACATTTACTCTCATTTAGATTGCAGAATGGATGAGAGATTTTAATTGTGTTATGGGATTGGGTAGTTAATGGGATCAAGAGTGAGTACTTAAAGTTCCATGTCTTAGTAAGATTTCCAACTCTTTGTGAAAATATTAATGTTGTTAAAAGTTAAAATATAATCAAATGTCATCAATAGTGAGGAATTAATATTAGTTATAAGAACTAAGAATAATTGACGATCAACATTGTGGATGCTAAGAACTCCTATTATAAAACTATCCTTCTTTTTTCCTAATTAATGTTTAACTATAAATTTTGTTTTCATATTATTAATATTACAAATGATGGCCTTCTTGATCAATATTATTGTTCAAGGTAATAAGTTGGGATGATATAAATGAGAGTTTTAAAAGTAGTACTAATGTTAATAATAAGGTTTGTATTAATATAAATAAATGAATACAAAATCTTAATAATAAATGAAATATCGTATATGTAAACAATGATAATACGTCTTATTTCATTTGGATTCTTGAAGTCCAAATCATTTTTATTATTATAATGTCTACTTTTTTAAAATGAAGAGTTTACATGTGAATTATATGTATTATGTGATAAGCTCCCACTTTTAACATATTAAAAGTCAAATTTGAAGTGATTGTTATGATATTATTTATTTAAATTTTTATATATTTATTGTTCTTCCTATTATATGTACATTACATGTTCATGATATATACGCATCATACATAATTAAAGTTTTGGATTGAGAGCACTTGTTCTCATGAAATTTAGGTAAAACATTTTTGTACTCCAATCAACCCATCAAAAATATTTTTTATGAATGCACTTTGCACTAGAGATGAACAAACAAATTTTACCCATACAAAAATTCAAATGTTTCTTTACTTTTTTTTGTTGAGGTGAAAATTTGAGTATATATTGCGTTTAATTTATGATCTCTGAATTACTTTTGTTTAGCTTACTCAAAAGGTCTTAAAAATTACTTCACATGAAATAAAAGTTGCATGTAATTTGATATGTGCTTCTTCCTACTACCATTGATCCTGTATTATATGGAGATTTAGATACTTAAAAGTATAGAAAGGGGATGATGGAAAGAGTGGATGGATAGAGAGACGAATGTGTGTCTACATATGGAGGGATGCGAGAAAAATAGATAAGATATATGGAGATAGATTAAGAGGTAAAGATAGAAAGAGATCTATGGAGATATAGAGCATGCCATGGAGGGAGAGATAAAGGGGAAAAGATATAAAGATAGATGGTAAAATTTATCAATAAAGAGGTATAGAGAGGAAGAGCCATTCAAAGAAATTAATATTTAAATGATCTTCCATATCTTTACGGCGTACCTATTGCACACTAAGGTGTGATTGCTAGTTATTATTATTTTTTAAACCATGCGACCAGGAGTATGTAAGGGTTTTACTACCATGTTAGTTGATGTACAATCACTTATTTCCTTCCCTCAAGGTCAGCCACTTTTATAGCCGCCTAGGTATCACATCATCTAGTTGTTTATTATATTTATTTTATTATATTTTTTTGTTTGAGTTGTTTTTTTTTAAATATAGCATGTGGTACACTTGGTAAAGGAGAGGGCTAGGACACATTATAAAATAAGATCTCTAATCATTCAAGTCTGACAATATTAATGAGGGAGATTTTTTTGAAATGATTTATTTCTAATCAGCAATTTCAAGATATTATTTTATTAAGGGTCCAATATTTTAGTGGACTGTAATAAGATGAAGCATTATTTGGTTTACCCATACATTTTCCAGAATGAAAATATGCTGTTGGTGTTTGAAAACGCTGGAGGGTTTTCAATTATCCCATTGAGAAACTGACATATCTAGGGGCAGCTAACTCCCATTTTCAACATGCCATTTCTGACAACAGGCCAACTATAAAGGATGACCCTTCTTCTACTTCAGGGTCTGCTAAACCTAGGCGGGTAGACCTCAGATTCAAATGATACCATACTAGTGCGAAAACTATCCCTGAATCTATTAAGCAGATTTTACCCTTATTTCTCCTAATGACTCATGAAATGACACAGATCTACAATAGCTAAATACAAAGCTATGAATCTCATAAGCTAAGCGAGGGTTAAACATTTAGGTCCTTCAACATGAAAGGGAAAGAATGTTTGATTAATAATGTTGAATTCAACAAACCCTCAGATATGCAGCAGTAAGACTTTAATGATCCTATAACTGACTAGTGCCTACTCCATTGGGCAAATCCATGAATCAAATGCATACATATGGATATCTGATACTCATGTATATATTCAGATATATGATATATCTATTTACCTTGTAAATAAACATCGGTGCTCAATCCGAACCTCATTCTTACATGATATCCTTCTTAATGAACCTGCAACCCTGTTGATTCCCTGAAGCATTTACATAACTCCTTGAGTCATAAGCAACAACAAAACAACATATAGCCTTAAGGGACTGCAACTATGACCTAAGCTCTTTGTTCAAAGATCATAAAACATTGACAATTCACTAAGACGAGAGACGAGAATCAGAATGAAACTAATGCAATTCTTTTGTTCTTTGTATTAATTTCCTTGAAACAATACAACCAAATGCATGAAATGAAAACATGAAAACACCTAATAGATCTGAACTATCTATATATTCCTTCCTACTATTGTTCACAAGAGAGAATTATGCTGAAAAATATGGTGTCACAGTCATGGGAACACATCAAAAACTGGAACCAAGACCTGGTATCATAGTAGTGAGTGGTTTTTTCTCCAAAAAATGGAACCAATTGGTTTCTCAGTGACAAAACTGGAACCTGTACAATGAGAAAAAATAAGATTGATATAGACGAAGGAATTCCCAGATTGAATTTGAAATTGACATCTGTCTACTTGAAATTCCCTCTCTTTGCCATCAAAAGACTCTCTCTACCTTCCCTCTTCAACTGAATATCAGATCCCTTTTTCAATTTACCTTCAGAGGCATCAAATATCTCAGAAACGTTATGATAAAAGATCATAACTGATTCTGAAGTAAAAGTGAACTCAAGGTAAAAGGTAAAAATCAGTTGAAATGGCCTCAAGAATACAAGAAAACTGATTAAAATTGATTTTCTTCACTTTTACACTTCACCAAGCCTTTATATCTGCCTCATGACCAATTCTGATGATCAGTAATTAAAATTTCTTGTTCTGCTTAGAATGCCCCAAAATTCATAAATTGGCTTATTGCTCGAACCAGTGAGCACCTTTGCAAAAATTGACTTCAAAATCAAAAAATTCATCTCTTCTTGGTTCCGACGGTATATTGGAGTGCCCATTTTGGTTAAAAATCGAGCCTTTGGCAGCTGTTTGAAAAATCATGCCTCTATTCATGGTCTCCATATTCATTTTGCAAAAAATTAAACTTTTCAAAGTTTAAACTATATTAAAAAAAAATAGACATTATTTAAAATGTCTGATGTCTACACGTGAAACCAACCCTGAGAGTGTAAAAAATAAATTTTATATTTGAAATCATTCATTTTTCTTTGCCTTTTCAATTTGGGTCAAACTGTGTTGACCGACCTTGCCACATGTCACCTTGGTAAGTGCTACATGTCACATTCTGACTGGCCATCCACATTAGTGCCACATGTCATTGCCACCTTAATGCTCGCTATGTCGCCATGTTATCATGTGAGCAACTTCTCCTTGGCAAGATAGTGAGGACTGCCAGATGTGCCATGTGGCACAATCTCCTTCCTCTTTCTGCGATCTTGCCACATCATCCCGCTCATCGCCACTTGGCATTACCTGATTCGTTTCTTTGTAATGGAAGCGAAACATACGTTGCATTTTGACTCTCACTTGATTTTTGAGATTTTTCGGTGACTTGCTATGTCACTAGTTAGAAATCCTTGAATTTTTCGGCTAGCGAGGTAGCGACTAGTAAGATTTTTCAACTTTTCGGCAACCTGCAGTGCTGACGTCATCTCTGTTTTGCATGTCTTTGTTAAAAATTGTGGTCGCTATGTCATCGCGTGAGCAACTTCTCCTTGGCAAGATAGTGAGGACTGCCAGATGTGCCATGTTGCACGATCTCCTTCCTCTTTCTGCGATCTTGCCACATCATCCCGCTCATCGCCACTTGGCATTACCTGATTCGTTTCTCTGTAATGGAAGCGATACCTACGTTGCATTTTGACTCTCACCTGATTTTTAAGATTTTTCGGTGACTTGCTATGTCACTAGTCAGAAATCCTTTCTTGAATTTTTCACTAGTTCAAAATTGTGGTTATTTTGCCTTCAGCTGTCAACCACATGCATGCGTGTCCCTTCATAATAGGCATCGCTTAGACAAAAGCCACAAGTCTAAGACATTATGCTTTCCAAGAAGAATGGTATTTAAAAGTTTTAATCATTATCCACATAGACCACGTGGGACAAAAGCCTGAGACTTTCAATAAGCCGCTGCCTCTTAAACATAACCTGGCAGCTTCATTACGTTTGGAGCTTTTTGACTATGCTGGGCTTCTTCTTATTGATGTGTACATTCATCCTTTTAATGTTGCGCTGTGGACGTCCTTGATGTGCCATTGACTATTTTTTAAAATGCATGATCTCTGTTAATGTTGCTAGGTGCTCCATATGCATCGACTCCCCTTGATCATACTATTGGACGCTCCCTTATTGGTCAGCTGCGGATTTTTATTGGCATGTTCTCTTTGATTCTTTCAAAATTTGTATTTTTGGTTGATGTCCCCTCTTGCTGGTTTGTGGCTTATTTTATACTAACTGCGTGAGGTGTTTTAATTACTTGGAGCTTCATTGACTAGTCGTGAGTGCTTTGTCATTGGCCAGAGGCTTCTTTGTGATTCTTCTCTCACAGATTCTTCTGTTGAAATTGTCTTGATTTTTATATACTTTTCTATGGGCTCCCTTAATCAACTTTGACCATAGTTAGGCGTGATCTTCCTCTAATGACATCTGCTTTCTATGTCTTCATCATGCGGTCGATTTTATTATGCTAGTTCCCTATTTCAGCGCTGAGGATCCCTTTAAATTGCTCACGCCTTGCTCTAGTTTAGGAATATCAAGAAGAATGATTTTAGCATCAAATTTCTTTCCTACTCCAGAAAATGAACCATGAGAAGTCATTTCCAATTTCTTAGAGAACCTAAATGGTCTTTTGTTGTTCCATCTGGAGCAGTGGGCTTTTGAACTGAGTCCAAAGGTTGAGACTTAGATCCTGACTGAGTCATCAATTTCATCACTCTACATTATTACTTTGAAAAGACCCATAACCTCAATGCGTGGTTTTTCTGTTAACGTCTGCTACTAATCCTTATTGCATGAGAGTCCTCTTTGATAGTGGCTTGTGATCTGCCACGCAAATGAGGTGGACAATATGGACCTAAACTAATATTTGTCGAAGCTAACTCATCTATACTTTGTTGGATATTTCATAGAGAGATCTATCCACAATCTTCTGAAGAAAGTTGACCAAAGTAATAAAAGATGATGCTTTTAACTCAAGTTGTGACTAGCTACTTAGATCAAGAATCAGATGACACACACTACTAACTATGTTGCTCCAATCACCATCTTCACGAAATAGACGCTCCCTAGAAATCAAAGCCATCAGAAGCATTATATCTCCAGCCACCTTTTAACAAGTGGAAGGATCATAACATTGCGATATGGCTTTATTTAATTGCCACCTCCTTGCCTTGGCACCTTGATCCACAGCTTGACGTGGATACTCTTTAACTAACATGCCTATGACCTTTGATCTTTGTTGTTTGTTCCTCTTCCATAAACTTCAAACCTCTCCATATGATGTCTACCTCTTCATATTGTTGACGGGGTCATATTTACTCGATGGTGATTGAACTCGAGATGCTTCTCATATTTTGCATGTATTTGATCCATAGAGATAAGAAAAATACCTCAAGCCTATCAACCTGATGTAATTAGTCGGGCCCCCAGTGGGTTTGGCTAAAAAAATTCGTTTCCTGGCAACTGAAACGTCAAGTGGATCCCTTAGAACATCCGACACTGATTTGATGGAGGATCAATCAATTTGCATCACTTCTTAACATTTTAAAACTTATTTCACCTCTTTCTACAACTTATCACTTTTGCGCCAAGAGGTCTCTTGACTGGCCTTAAAAACTGATCCAGACAACTGATCAAGCTCTGAAAACTAGCACACTGACTCTTTGTTCTGCACACTTTTACCCCATCAAATCTTGTCTCGTGAAAAATTTGAGGTCAAAAGATATTTGTTGTCAAAGTTGACCTTTTAGAATCACCTGCAGATAAACATGTTAGAACACAATAAATTGGGTTCAAAATTGGCTTTGAAAATTGGGCAAACTGACACTTGGGGAAACAAAATTGGGGTGTTGAATCTCTGTCATGAGGCAAATATAAATTTAGGATTTGGGCTCATGACGAATAACTGGGCGCAAATGGTGATCAGTCAAAGTGGCCTACTTAGATTTTTCAAATTAGAAACACTGACAAAAAAGCAATTTTTGCAAATAGAATTGACCTAGAAAAGTGTGCAAATGGATTCATCATGACTTGTAAACTGGCACACTTAAAGTATTTTTGGAGGACAACACAGTGGTACAATCCATTTGATCTAGACAATCACAAATCTCAAGTTATAACATCTCGAACATGGGTCCTAACAAATCTACAAATGCTGACACTAGTAAAAAGTTATAAATTGCGTTTGGAATTGTGTTTGAAAACTAATCAAACGGATTCGTCATAAGGTAAAACTTGAAACATAACAAGTCTCTGACATCTACAATACAACGCAAAAGGAATTTCAACATTTCAATCAACTAGTCAAAATTTATTATAGGTCAAACAGGGCTTCCCAAAAATATGAACATTTTGCAAATGTGTGAAAACAGTAAACCACCAACTTTGAGGGATTCAAAACCTAGTCAAATGAAATCAAAATGGCTTGAAATTTGAATCATAGGTTCTTGGATATGGACACTAGGCATTGTCAAAGTGGCAGGTCACAAATTTTTTTTGGGTGCGAGACATTCAGTAGCAAACACAACCTCTTATCGCTGTCTGACACTAGGGTGAAAATGTAGATTTGGAATTTGCTCAAAATGGGACCTTACATAATAGCTCGGAATGGAAATTTAATTTCATGGAACACTTAGACACGCTGAATGGAAGGTGCTAGAAGCATTGAACATCTCTTAGGCCTCAACTTGACAACCAGGTATATGTGCATCGAAAAAGCATTTAGAGGGCTCAATTTTTGAAATAGACGCTAAAAATGAGAACACAATTTTGAGCGCCAACATATGCAACTATAGGTCTCATTTAAGTTTAACTTATTTTATTATTTCCTTTCATGTATTCACTATGGTTGTTAAGATTGAGTTGGTGATGACTTATCATTGCATTATGCATTATCAGTTTCTATTCTAATAACAATTTAACATGAAGCAAACTTTCATGTTTCTAACAGATCTAATTTGCAAAATAGAACTCAAGAAATCTTTGAACTAAAATTTTCATTGCATCAAATATTTAAAACACTTTAATGTCATCCAATTCCATAATTTAAGCTATCTACAAACCCTTACTATCAATTGCATATCTCTCAACTAATTCAATCTCTATACTAAACATCAAGAAACTAAATTATTCTCATGTAATTAAGGAGACAAGATATTGAGGAGATAATGTTCAATTCATTCTTAATGGTATATCAGGACACAAAATGCTTTCCTTCAACTCATTTCAATATTTAAGTATAGATAAGACAACATCAACACAACAAAATCTCTCCTACATGTTCCTTTCAAATTTTCTTCCAACACAATATCAAGCATGAACAAGGGTGGTGGAATGACCATATCAATCTGTACACAATGGAAGGACCATTTGATACATAGATTTTGCAAATCTCTCCCTATGGACATATGAATTGGAAACATACACTACACTCTTACAATACATATTGCTTCACATAACATATGAATTGGAAACATTCACTACACTCTTATAATACAAATTTCTTCACATAACAAGTAGAGTTTATCTTTCTATTTTCAACACAATAATAATGAGTCTCCTCCTATGCAAGGAATAAACTCCATAACATCAAGCTTCCAAACTCTTCAAATGAATACCTACACAAGAGAGACAAAATGGAGAACCATGGAGGCTCACCTCCCAACTTAGGCCTCAAGGAGGCCACCCCTGCGCTAGGGGAAACAAGGCTCAACTGGGATACATTCTAACCATATCACAATAACAAGAATAAGCATAATCACCACAGTTTAACAACACATTCTCAAACCCCAACCAAGGATTGCACAATGATTCACAGTTGGAATCATAAACATTGGGTGAAGGTGGGCTCTTCAAGGAGGAGAATGCCATATCCTTGTGAAACAACAAATCTTGCAATTGCATTATTCCAATAAGGCTTCCAAGAAGCATGCCATAACAAGGCTATCAATAACACATGCCTCAACAAGGCTATCAAAACTTACTCCTCTTCACACATCCTCACTTATACCTCCCATAGAACAATAGAAAGACATATGGCTTCAATGGAGCCCATACTCCATGAAAACTATCCCCTCTCCAAGAGAAGGATTTCTCAACTACAATGTCAAGCCCAACTAACCCCTTTACCCAAGGCTTCTCTTCCCTCCCAAGGGTGAGTGAAGCCTTCACACTCAATACATCATTCAATCCACAACAAACAATCCAAAAAACAAAACCAAATGCAAATATATTCAATCATACACACTTACATACCCAAACATTTAAAATTTCACACCAAATGCAACACATAAAACTTACAAGAATACTCTTACAAATTTCCATCTTTCAACTTCATGAGATGAGAAAAAAAATATGGCATGAAGCACTAACCTCCTTACAAGCTATGGCTATGAAATAGTGATGAAAATCTTTTCCTTCCTTGGCTTCCAAGCTTCTCCTCCATTACCTATCTATCTCTCCCATTAGAGAGTGGGTGAACAACCCCTAAGTTTGGCACAAGCTCCCTAAAAGGACCTCCACTTCCATCCCCACCTACCCTTCTTACACCCTTGTGCCTTTCTACCAAGAGGAACTTAACCAAGTGGAGGGGTGAGGAAAGAGGTCATGCAACACTCTAATTTTCGAATTGGCTTGAAAATGACTAGTTTAGAGGGTCTCCTAAGTCCCTTAGGCCAACTTATGGTTATATTTAGACCCCCAACCTTTACTACTACCATGTGGGTTACTTATTTTCACCAAAATAACACTAGGGAACCACTTTAAGTCTCTCTAAACTTTATATCAAATTTTTAATTTAAATTCCATCATGAAAGTGACTCATCCTAACACTCTCCAAGGTGGGTTATCTTGATTTCATAATGAGGATTAAATTTAGGTTAAGTGACTTCATGCCAAAGAATCCTATATGACATGTCATTTACACATAGACAACACAAGTATCAATTGAAACACACACACACACACATTAAAACACTTTACACATCATGATGACATGTCTCTAATTAATCATGATCTCTAACTATAACACTCATGCACAATGACAGTACATAATAACACAACACAACGAGGTTTTGAATCTTCCAAAGATTCACCTTGGCTTTACTGTGCTCACATAGATTGAACCTTGCTTCCCCCAATAATCTCCATGGTTCAACTTTCCTACACACTCAACTTAAACTTTAGTAGCCCAATAAAAATAAAATAAAAAACATATAGAGAAGTGCAGAATAAATCCAATGTCTCATAATTCACATTAACATATACACTTAAATTTCATCTAATCATTTCTGTTCTAAGTACTATCACCCTTCTTATAATCATTAGACCATTAAAACATATGAAATGGATTTCAGTATATATGTCTTAAGTGAAAATCACTAATATGCAGATTTAAAAACTAGTATCCTTTCAATCAAGTTAAGCATATCGACGTTCCTAGCAATATCCTTTTATCACATTATGAGGGGTTTGTGTGTGCGTTTCTAGGGTAAATTCCTTAAATTGTTAAAATGTTTCCATAATTAGGTCATCATAATTCAAAACCAAATTTTGAATGTAATCATTCATCTTATTGTCATCATAACCTATGTTCATTGAGTCTTGTTTTCCATGTGGTCTTATCTTATCAACCTAGTGCTATTGGATAGGCTATCAACCTTATGATAATCAAAATCTACTTTAGTCTCTAATAGGATCTCATAAATCATTGTTAGTAATAAAAATGCCAATCATAACTTAATTAGCTCCTAATCATATTTATTTCATCAAGATCTATAGTGGGGTACTAATGTGGGCCTTACAGAGAAAGGTTTTAGGTTCTTTAGTGATCAAGCCATAAAACTTAGAAAGTGAAGCAACAGGTATTTTTTTCAAATTTTAGTTACCTTACTGAGGAAGGATAGGAAAGGGAAATGTTGATTGAGGTTGAGGCTAAGCCATTCCTAGAGGAGGTACTATTAATGGTGCTTGATATATGATACAAGCAAGTGGATTATCTTGGTATTCTGGTTCAACAATGAGATCATTCAAATGCAAGGATTCATCAAAGGATGAGGATATTCATTCTTGAGCAGTAGCAAATAGATTTTCAAAAGGTTCTTCTTCATTCTTGTTGCATGGTTCTTTAGGTTCAGGATTAAAAATTTCTTCCTGAATATTACAATGAAGAAATCTCCCAAAGGGGTCTCTTCTATGCATGCAAAGTAATGCAAAATCTAATCTAACATAATGACTTCAATGTTAAATTAGATTGACACCTTCCCCAAAAATGATGCCAAAAATGGTCAGTTAGCTAAATACCTTAGTAATAAAGGATTGGGCCTCCTTCTACATTGAATCCATGACTAGATAGAATAATGTATTTTCGTAAAAATAACATACTGGCTTCATTTTATTTTTTAACCTACCAACATAAGCTTGACAGGGTGGTTGCAAAGTATATTATCTGATTCCTGTTTAAGTCATTAAAAAAATGCTAAAGGAAACTAAGCTAGGAACTAAAATAACATTTGTCTTAAAGCTTAAAGTAATGCTTCAAACAGTAAATCTATTTAAACACTTAAGTTGCAGGAACAGTTTAATGATTCTGTTATCAATGACTATAGGAATAACAAAAGTCTATTTTGTAAGGAAACAAACTAGGAAAGGAAATCTATTCTAACAAAGTAGTTCACTCACCAAGTGGGCCCCCCTTGGATGAGTGAATAGAAAACAATCAAGTCTAAAGGTAGAAACTTGAACTTTGAATTCTTTTCATTCATAATAAGCAATTACATTTGAAAACAAGATTCTAGTCTGTTAAACATAAAAATCTATTCTATTTCCTTTTGGTCAAACCAGGAAAAGATCAAAATCCCCTTTCAAGGTTACAACAGAAATTATTTAAAGGAATGCTTTAACAATTTCTACTCCTACGATCACTCCATCAATGAGGATCAATTATAGATCATAAAGTTTATATCAAAAACACTATTAACTATGTTTTAACTCCCCCACAAATATAGCAAGTTGAGGAAGCTATCTTCATGCACCACCATAATAGAATTTGCATCGTGATCTACTTCTACAATGATTCATCAATCATCTAGTTGGCTTTGACTCAGTGCTGAAATGTTGTCTTCAATATGTGCAGCAATACCTACAAAGCATTAAACACAACAACTTCTAGATACATGCATTCATTTCATCATCAATGTTAGAAAAGGTATAATGTTCAAATTATCACTCTTGCAAATCCTACGGCTGCAGGAAAGAACCTACCCAAACATAGCATGGATGAGGAAATATTTATCATCATGTAATATCCTTCATTAAAACATAAAAAACCATAGATTCAAGAAAACACATCATAACTGATCAATCTATACTTCAATCTTCATGTCTTAACATATAGATAGCATATCCATAAAACATAAGTTCTTTTGCTTTAAACCATAGAGTCATAATCTATTTCTTGCAAGATAGCTGATAAAAATAAGATAAAAAGTTTTAAAAAATAATGGCTTTTTAGAGGCTCATCAACAATAGAGGAAAGTGAGCTCTCACAGTCTTCACATGTATGGGCTATGTGTTTTGGTGGAACATGGGCCTATGGAAACCATTTAAGAGTTGAAGAAAGAGACAAAGTGAATATAAATTGTGATTGCATTGTTAGTATTGATTATTTTCATGATACTGAGAGGAAATTTTATGTTGGATTCATTCAAGAAATCATTCAAGTTGATTTTGGTGAAAATAGTCCTATATTATAAAAATGTAAGTGGATCCAACCATCTGTAGTGCAATTTGATAAGTATGGATTTGTATGTGCCCAATCATGATATTTTTTATAAGAGATAGATGAATTGTATGTTTGTCCTCTTCAAATCAACCATTCTTTCTTGATTGATAATTACAGAAAACCAGGTTGGTCATATGTCATTCAAATAGAATCTCATTCCAAATGAAAAATTCATGGAAGTTTCCAATGTATTGCCTAATGGGCAATATGTTAATTTACAAGAAATATTTGAAGAAGTGGATGGAGACAATGAAGAGTTATTGAAGAAGATATTTTGATTACCAATGAAGAATTTGGGAGAGAGAATGCACTAAATGTCATAGATGAGGATGATGAAGAAAATCAAGCAGATTTAGACATGAGTGATGGTGATTTTGGTCTTTCTGGAAATGCTAATGATTATTGATAAGCCCCACTTTTTATGATTATTATATGTAAAACTTTTATGTTGTTTAATGCCTGCTATATTTTGAGGTCACATACCTTTATAATTTAAATGTTTTCTATATAGATATATGGCATAAATGTTGCACATGTTTTTGATTAAGGAAAATAGGATTTAATAGGGCCATGAAACCCATACAATAAAAAGAATAGTCATAAAAGATCGCTTAAAGTAGCAACAATAACTAAAAGTATACCAAAGAAACATCTCCCTACAAAAAGACTAGAACCAGTGAAAAGCCAAGGAGAAAGGACAAAAAGCTAGGCCATCCCAAAAAAAGCCAAGGCACTTAGGAAATCTCTCTTAACATTTTTATTGCATTAATTTTGAGCTCCAAAAGTTTGTCTGCCACCTCCTTCATTTCTAAATGCTCTTTATCAAGATCTAGAGTTTCTTTCTTCCTCGTGTTGGATCTTGTGCGCTTCCTAGAGTAATCCTTAGGAGTCTTTCCTTAGTGTTGTGGGAGGTTGGATCCTCATCCTTACTAGTTCTATGATCCTCCATATTGTTGATCTTGATGTTTTCATTGGCTTCTTTTAGGATGTTGTAGCTTTGTTCTACAATGATTCTCATGGAGCTTTCCATAATTTCAACCCTTTTTGTGACTTCCTACACACTGTCATCCTTGTTCTTTTCTTCCTCAATAATTCTATTCTTTAGGTTGTAGATTTCTCTTTCAAGGTTGCACACCTTATACTTTAGGTCTTGGGGTTCACAAAAGATCCATTTTGTAGTATGGAAACTATTGACAACACTATTCTTGGCATTGTTGATGACATCCATATCTGGGTGCTCCTTAGCAATGTCACTAAAAATAATTAGGGCTAGATCGATTGATTCCTCCATTAGTATTTTTCCTTCATCATCCTCTTTTACTTGAGTTCTAATTAGTTCTCTATTTAACCCCATCTTAGCCGAGGTAGTGTCAAAATTTCTCCACACCACCTTTTTGTCTCTGCCAATAATCGAGCACTTAGATCGGTTGATACCAAAATCCTCAAAACCTTGGTTTTGATCATCCCTTTTGCTTCCTTTTGACACATCCCTTGTTAGAAATAGATAATACTAAGAGGGGGGGTGAATTAGTATTTTCAATCTTTTTACCCACAACTGAATATTATTAATTACTTTATTATGTGCATAAGAAACTAAACCAATAATGTTGAACAACGTAAACAACCATACACAAAGAGAGATCATAACACCATATTTTGTTAACTAGGGAAACTCTGGCCAAGGGAAAAATCCGATGGGGTTGAAACCCACTAGATGATTCACTATATAAAGAATTTGGTTAAGGATATTTACCCCATTAGGAGTCTATAAAGCATGTATAGTCTCTTGAGTCCCTATTAGGAGGCTAGGCCTTGTTAGAAGCCTCAACCCTATTAGGAGTTCCTTCAACCCTATTAGGATTTGGTGAATTATATACAAATGTATACAGGAAGAGCCCATTTCCCTAACATGCAACTGTACGATAAGTTCTTCAAGAAATAGGTATACATACAATACTGAGTTAATTGTTGTACTTCACAAATCTTCTAATTGATAATTCTTCACACAAGACAAAACGTGCACGTATTAATCTACATCATATCTTCACAACATATAGCAAAGTATCCCATTCACTTGTTACTCGCATTTCACAAGATCATATTAAATTCGTATTTAATGATCACTGAATCATCATCCATTTTTTCACACACACTTCATTCTTTAACTTCACAACTAAAGTTCTTTACTTATACAAAACATTTTTGTAAATTCTTCCTTAGTCGGTTCAACACAAAATTATTGTTGCATACAATTGTCTAATTGCGTGTTGTCTTTGATGTCATACAAATGTCATATCAGTTGTCAGTTAGTGCTTGCTGAGCTCACTTGGTCAGCAAGATAGTTTTCCTTGTCTACCGAGAATTCCTGAAGTTTACTTTGAAGACAACGTCTGCCGAGCTCACTCGGGTGTCGAAGGAAGTTATGGCATAAGATAGTGTTAACCGAGTTCTCATGGTTAACAAAGAAAATATGGATAGAGTTAGTGTTCACTGAGTTCACTTAGTTGCCAAAGGATTCTTGTAAGTTCATAGTGTTAACCGAGCTTCTATTGGCTAACACAGGAAATTGTCTTAGAACCAGTGTTTACCAAATAGGGTCAGCTACTAAAGGATTTTGTTGTTTTGGCATGAGAAGCTTAATTATTTTAAGTATTAGTTCTAGTGGACTATGGTAATGATTAATGGTCATTCTAATTTGTATTGAGCCAACTTGACAATTTGGAAGGTATAAATAAAAGGTCAAGTTGTGGTTTTCAAGTGTGTGCAAGTGTGTCGATTGAATTAAGAAGGAAAGAGTGAGAGCGAACTTGAAGGATAAGTTGATATCCTTGTGGAGCAGAAAAGTATTATTCAACCTTGAAGGATCAAGTATGAACTAGAGCAGAGATCTATAATCAAAAATTCAATTGTATCACAATCAGGTCATTTCATTGTTACTCTCTAACCATTGTAGCAATGATCTAAAATCTCTTAACAAAGTTGGTTTAATAGCGAGTTGTAAATCCTCTAACAAGGTGGCAATTCCATTGAATTTTTTTAAGACCTCTCACAAGGAAACTCCTAATAGGGTGATTAAATTCTCTAACAAGGTCACATCTAACAATGTGTTTTGTAACCTTTAATAGGGTTGGTTCCTAATAGGGCTCACTTTAGAAGAGTGAAAAATAGTAACTAGTTACATTGGTGGTTTTTCCCATATTGGGTTTCCACATTAAATCCTGGTGTCTCATGTGTTCATATTATTTTTCTTATGCTTGCAAATTAATTACTATTAATACTGTAAGATCTGCTAAAAGTAATTCACACTCTGCATTTACCGAGTTATAGCACTTTCTATGAGTTAACCAAGTAATAGCAGCAATCAATTTTCTAAGTCTAAAATTTATTGTTGACATCTAAAGGATCTAGGATTTATTTTAGTGGTAACTGGTTCACCCTCCCTCTTAGTTACTCCTTCCATATTTTCAATAATTATAACTCAAAATAATAATTCAAACTGTTAAACACATTCTGCTGATATTCTCTATTCTGCACTGTGTCATCACTACATCGATAATTTCTTTATAACTTGAACTCAGTTGATTGCATGGACATGTGAACTAGTATACATCATTATTATGATGTCATTCATCTCTAATAAATTGCACAAGATAATATTCAAAGGAAATATTCTATTATCATCAAAACTATCCTGTTGCTGTAACATTGTCTAATACTTAGACAATTTTCTTCTGCAACTGAATGAGGCTAATCTATTAAAAAAAAAAATTGCCATAAATGACAACCATAACTTACCTTATCTAATTGATTTGACATATTGCCAAAAATCTCCCCATTTGGCATTGATGGCAACATTTTGGGAAAATTGGCTAAGTCCCAAACATGTTGTCATGCTAATAAAAAAAAAAGCGATAACATATGAACAAAAAAAGTTTGTATTTATGTTATGAAAGAATACATCCCTTATCACTTCCTTTTACAATGTATTTCTCCCCCTTACATATTATACATATTACAATTTCTTACAATACAATTTTCCATATATCAATCAAAAGATTGTCAAAATCTAGTTGCATATCAAAACTTGGAAAAACAATCCCTAAAATTGGTCTTTAACTACTCAAAGTGTTTCTTCCAACTGTCCTTTAGTTCATCAGATACAATGATAAGCACACATAAAGCATATGCTACCAATTTTGTTGCGTTCAAGTCTGTAGCCACAAACTTGTCATATGAAGACTTTGCAGACAAGTATTCTTCCAATTGATTTTCTAGTAATGTTATTTGAGGGAATAAGTGTACTATCAAAAAAGTGAATCTCTTTAGAATTTTTTCCTTTTCTACTTGTATTTCCCTTATATTGTCATGAAGTAGTTATATTGTATGCTCAATTGTGTCTACTTTTTGATTTTGCTTCAAGAAGTTGTTAGTGACTGTCTGAAGCTCAGTCACTTTCTCCTTAATCTAATCATCAAAATCTTTTAGATGAATGTATGCTAAGTTGCACTTAGCATATGCCTATTTCCTTCCTCTATGTATTGCCTTAGTGCTTTAATACATATATTCAAAGTTTCTATACATTTCTCATGTTAGTGCACATAGTGTTTAGAAGTTTACCATCGTGCTCAGTCTATGCTTGAATGGTAGCCACATTCATGAGTGTAGTGAATTCATCATCAAAATCTTTGCACAAAATTGTTGCACGCTATTGAATATCTGTTGGGGTATCAACAAGGCTTACTAACCTTTCCATCTTATCCAAAAATATAGTCAAAGTCTTCTCAATTGACTTGACTGATTTCTTCTTTTCAAGAAGTTTTCTCAAGGAAGATATAAGATTATTCACTTCATCTTCTTCATCAAATCAAGCTGGAGCTACTGCTGCTACTATTTGAGTAAGAGGAGTGGAAATTCCTACTGCTACTATTGCTATCAAAGGCACACATGAGATACTTGATTTAGTGCTGGTCTCTAGCTTTTGTGTAGTCCCCTAATCATCTTCTTCATCAAAGCTACTATAATCCACAATATTGCCAACAATACTGGCATCAAAATCCTTGAATGGATCCTTTGTTTTGTCAACTATCACTTTAGTGTTGTCAACTTGCATAGAGTCACTACTAATAGTGATGTGTGGAGAAGAGCATAGTGCAGTTTCTAGTTCAAAACTATGAGGAGGACTGTAAGCTATAAGACTATCTTCCTTTTTCTGCACATTCTCCTCAAGTGTCTAGCTTGCCTCTTTTGTCTGTGCACTTACTTTAGGCATCTGGCTTGTCTCTTCTATCTATGCACTATCTCAAGGCATCTACGCACTATCTCTAGGCATTTGGCTCACCTCCTTTATCTACGCACTTACCTTAGGTGTAGTGGTCATGAATGAAACTATAGCCTCTTGAGTTTCATTATTGACTTCCTCATAATTTCCTCCCATGAGGAGAATAGATATTTTCTTGTGTCTCAGCAATGGTGGTATACCCTTCAAAATTTCTTTTATATCTTCTTCACTATTTATAGAACATAACTTTCTCACCATGTTTATTCTTATTTGTTTATCCTCTTCTATAACTCTACTCTTTCTATTAAGCAATCTATTATACAAATATTTGGGTATCTTCCCTTTTATACTATCAAATCTCTTAACTTTCAGAATCATGTTCCTAACTACAACATTTTCTAGCTACCTCCTATCCATGTTATTATATAAGTCATAGTATTTATTTAACTATAAAAAATTGTTATCATTAATGATTTTCATGTTTAGGTTTTCTACCTTTGGCTTCCATGCTTTGCACCCTACTGATGTCTTGGCTTCTTGATTAGTTGCTTCAACTGGTCTGTCACCAGTCTCTTCCTCAGATTTAGATGAGCTAATCTATAGAGTTTTTCTTCTTTTTCTTTGTCCACTGATAGTCTACTTCACTCTCCTTTTAGGAGGGGTTATGATCCTTGTAGACTTTCTTGCAATAGATGTTTCTTCTATCTTTACTAGTTTTCTTGGAGGTTGCTATTGTGCAACTGCTACATAAGGCACAGAAGGAGTCTGCGCACTTGTTTGGGCAACTATGACTTCTTCAATGGGTCTTGCCACTACAATGGGTGTGGGGGTTAAAAACTCGATTTGGCCATTGGCCTTCATCTCCATAGCAATTCCCTTTACCTCATCAAATTCTTTCCTTGTCATTCTGGATTCTTTCAAGATAGAATTAATAATTTTCTTCACCTTTTTCTTGAAGTCCTTCATTACTTGACTAGTTTTCACTTCTCTCATTTTCTCAATATATGTTCCCCATCTAGAACAATTACAATCAACTTTAGAATGAAGGATTATCTGTGCATACCCTTCAATTAAATCCTCACTCATCTCACATCCCATAGGTTCAATGAATTTTACCTGAGGAACTACTACCTCCATACATGTGAAGTCTGTTTCAACCATAAAACATAATTCATCCTTATAATTTTCTACTAGAGCTGGAGGTATTATATACCTTTTCTTCATTTTTGTTTGAAAATACTTCATTATTCTATCCAAGTCACTATCTATGACTACTTTATTTCTTGACCTATAAGCTCGAGTGATCTACTGCATTGCACACTCATTCTCATTCCAAACTGTGATGCTAGGAAACTTCTTAGTAGCATAGAAAAATATGCGAGTTAGTAGGGATTCAAATCTAAAAATTGCACTCCTTGGTTTCTTGATTCTTGAGATATTATCCAATAATTGTGTTCTAATAATGTCACACATGTTAACTGCTTCACCTCTTATAACCAAGTAAGCTACATGAAGAAATCCTACAAGGATTGAATCTATCCTAGATCTGTAATTATACTTATATCCCAAAATTTTGCAGATGAGTCTCACTCCATCATCTTGAATTTCCCATTGAAATATGTTTTGAGATTTGCCTCAACAATTTTGCACACATTCTTGATGTTTACTAGGTTGCTTTCTTGATTGCTCAAACCTTTGGCCTTATGAATTAGGTCATTGTTAATATCAATGATAGCATCTCCTAGCCATAGAAGATCATCATGTACTCTACTAAGAATTATCCTTGTCCATTCATTATCATCAAAATCTATGTAGAACATATGCTTAACTAGGTTAAGACATTCCAAAAATATATATTCAAGTTTCAATGGTAAATCATTGTTACACATCCTCTCCAAATCCTTGTGAATCTCTAAATCACCTATGCTTTCAATCTTACAGTGAATATAACTTCAGATATCTTCTATGTGAAGGACATTTTCTAGAACTCATGAAAATGCTCCAATGCGGTCATCGAGTAGAGAAACAAATGGGTGTTTCTTGAAATTATACCGAGGCCTATTGCTTACATTATAAACTTCTTGCCTTTCCATTCTTGAAGGATTGCACTCAATAATTCAAAAAATACCTCAATTTTGTGTATTAGGGTTTTTGGTGACTTTGCATGCTTGTAGGCTTCTTAAATTCTCCAAATCTCGCTCAATCTCACACACAAACTTCACATAAGAAAATGATGTATGCAAGTTAGTTTGCATCCTTTAAATCTTTCACAATCTATACTATGCAATAAATGCATATCTACCACTAGTTCAATATATTGTCTCTGTGCAACAGAGAGTTTGATCCTTTCATATTTCCTCATCCTGATCATATCAGGCAATGCGCACTTCATTGTCAACTTTTCTCAATGTCTACTACATACTATCAACTATGCACAATCCTTTATACTTCCTCTAGCATCAATTATCAACAACTGATACTTTATTCCACTAAGAATTCTCAATTCCAGTGAAAAGAGTCACAAACAATAAGTAACTTCATTGTCTTGTTAGGTACATCTTTTAGAACTGCATGAGAACTTTCTGGTTCCTTTGCCTCCACAAATGATTCCTTTAATTCATTTGTCTTCCCTTTCACTTCATTTCTTCTATTGTTCCTTCTATCATTTTGATTCATGTTAAGGTCTCTTCTATCCATTCTATAAAACCTTGTTGTGTGTCCAAAGTTGTTACATAACTCACATATAGGTACATCTTTCTTTTGTTCATTTAGCTTGTCATTGGGTGTTCTATATTTCCTTGCAATGTGTCCAAGATTGTTGCATTTGTAGCAAACAATCTGTCTTCTTTCTCCACTTTCATTACCATGAGATCTTCTTCTGTTTCTTGCATGGTTAGTGTTCCTGTGCATCCTACTATTTGCATTATCACTATCAAATTTAGGTTTCTTACAATCTATAGCATAATGACCATATTTATGACAATTATGACAATAAAATTTTGAAATAGGTTTGAAAGACTTACCTTCACAATTGACTTCAGTGTCTTTAGGTTCATCACACTAGGCAAAGGATTCCTTTCTTTTTTTATTCATAACTTGATTAGATTCTTTGACTTTCTCAGAGTGATACTAGCTCAGTAGAGTATACTATTTTTGGGATTTTTCAAAATTGATTTTGTAAGATATATATAGTATACTATACATCTTCTTGCTATATATAACATGTCTTTCTATTTATTTCTTACTTATTGCAAGTTCTTCCCCATAGCATATTTCTCCCCCATACTGTCTTTTGTCTTTTTCTTCATACTACGTGTCTCTCTCCTCCTTTTTGACATTAACGCCAAAGATTTATTCTATTTTATTTACATAAAAACACCAAAATGAGATAAAAATTTAAAATGTACCTGGAGAATGATTTCCAAGGTTTTATCCCAATTTTCCTATAGGACCTTAGATGTATGAAGTGCAATTTGTACATATGGTCCACAATAGAGAATTTATTGTCATGGATTAGAGTTTTTGAATATGTAATATTTTTTTCTAGTGTATTCATGTTGGGAAGGATCATGTTTTGTATGTCAATCAATGTGGATTTGATCTTGCTTCTTCCCTTAGCAATTCTGCTTGCATATCTGACAAAAAACTTATTTTCTTGAAGTGTGCAAACCTTGAACTAGGGTCAAGTTGCAGCTGCTGAGCACTGGCCTTTAGATCTTCATCTATTTTGGACAATTTGTCCTTTATTTTCTTTATAAACTTAGAAACATCACATAGTTTCCCAAAAAGTGATGGCACATTTGAACATGATGCTTCTAAATTGCCCAAAATTGTAGAAAGCTCTACTTGATGAATGGCTATCTATTGAGCAATGTGCTCCAACACATTATTGTCAAACTTCTTTTCATCCTTCTACACTAGCTTATCTCGTATCAACTAGCAGAAGAAGTGAAATAAATTCTAATTGGATTGTTGGATTAAGAATTGAAATTGTTAAAGTTTTAGAAGTTACTGATTCACCCCTCCCCTCTTAGTAACTTAGCATAGTCTTGAATATTTCCAACACCTTTTTCCTCTCCAAACCCTCCTCTTCTCTATTCTCCTCTGTGCCTTCAACACTCTCTTCCCCTGTGTCCATTCCTTCAACCCCTTTTTTATACTCCGTATCAAAGGAGGAATCAAGGTCATGCTTGGGTTGAGGAGTAGTATCTCTTTTATTTTCTTGTTTGATGTTGTGTTTCCCAGAGTCTTTATGTGGAGTGTCATCCTTATCTGATTCAATGTGAAATCTTGCCTATCTTCTATGTCTGATGGAAAATAGTTATCTTTTGACTCTTTCGAGTCCTCTTTATCCTTCTTCCCATCCTTTTTAGGTTTAATTTGTTTTCCCATTGTCCTAGCTTTGAAGAATTCATAAATTAAAAGTAAAAGCCCCTCATGGAGTTTTGGATTCCTCGTGTGCTTCTCCTAATATTCATTTATATTCTCATTCATTCCAGAGTAAAGATAAAAGGGGAAAGAAATTTTGGCATCATACCTAAAGTGATTTAAAATCATGAAGTGGTAAGTGCACAGCCGATCAAATCTGGTATCAAGGGTGATATACTTGATAATAGCCCTTAAAACAAACCTCCATAGCCACTTTATAGAACTTGGGAGATAATATGTGTTAGAGTAATTATTTTTTTATTCTTATTAATTAGATCATCTTGATTTAGTTAACTAAGTTGTTTATTACTCTAGTTACTTAAGCTTACTCTTAGGTGCATATAATTAATATCTTATATTAATTATAATGTGTAAACCTAGTTTTTCTTTCCCTTTAAGGTTTCATTTACCTTTAAGGTTGAACTTTTGTACTTTTTGTTTTCATAACTTGGAATACAATTTTTCTCTCACACTATTGAGATTTTTCATGCTCTACTTTTTCTTTTTCTGGTTTCTCTTCAGTACAAGTTATTTGCATGTAGGTGTTCTTGGCGATCTATGAAGTTGGTTTTCACAACTTCTACATGGTATTAGAGCCTCCCTACTGCTTCTTGGTTTGAAGATTCTTGAAGTCACGATTCAAAGATAGAAACTCAACTATTTTGAGGTTTTCTTCTTCAATAGGGAGAAGGACAAATTTTCAGGGCACTTTGGGCCTAAATGGACATTTCCATCATGCTGAGAAGGCCTAGTATAGTAAAAAATCATATATAATTTTTGATTTTTGGTCACTATAGCTTTTGGGAAAAAAAAATTGGTCCCCAAAAGGCTGTACAGACATGTTTTTCAAAAAAAATTAAAAAATAGTTGTTTGGGCCACTCTGCCCATCGGCCACCCCATAGCTTCTAGAGAACCACTCGCACCCAACCCGTGCTTAGCCACATCCAACTCACCACCCGTCGCACGACCATTGGTAGGCCGCCCTCTAGTCACCACTACCAGCATCGCACCACCCAACGACCACTGCCACCAGTGCTGCTCCAACTGTCTACCACCAACCTGTTGATGTAGTTCTCTAGCCAACTGACACAGAAATCTAGCATGTGACATCATCTTTTTTGGTTGCCACATCATCATTTTCTAGCATGATGTCATCTTCTGACCAGTTGATGTCATCACCCTAGGACCCCCTGCTAACATAATTTTTTGGTAGGGTGACATCATTTTTTGGCTATTGATGTTAGTAATCTAACTGTTGGATTTTTCTTTCGGTGACATGCTCTTAATGACCGTACGATTGTTAGTTTTTTTGTTGTGTCTATAATTTTTTATTGAGGTTGTCTTTTGGAGCAATAGTTGGTTTTTTGGCCATAACTTGACCATACAGATGTATTTTTCTAATTTGAAAGAAGCACCGTAAAGTTGGTTCAGAGACAGAGACAATGATGCTAGTTTCATCTCATTTTGAGTTCATTTGGGGTCCCATTTTTGGTGTTGAAGTAAATGCTTCTATTTCCTCCTTCTCTACATCTAGAATCCAAGTTCTTTTATCAGTTTTTATGCTTTCTATAGTTGTTTTCCTTGGCATTTGAGGTATATCTTTATCTATTGTGGGGGGGGGGGGGCACGGTGAGGGGTCCATTTTCTTTTCTTTAATTTACTTCAAAATAAGACCCTTCTACTTCCATCTTCTTCTCTCAGTTTCAGATCCTTTTGTGACCCAGCTAATGCCACACAACTATCACACTGGGAAAACACAAATGACTAGGCTTCTCATATCACAAGGTTTATGGTCATGTCTAGATGAGAACCAACCTATTCTATAGTACCCCTTTAAGGTTCTTTAGTGTAGAAACAAAATGGATGAGGCCATGGGATTGATTGCACTAAACATCTTAGATAGTCTATTGTTTCACTTGGATGGTTTGACCACTCCTCGAGCTATTTGGACCAAGTTCTACAACTTGTTTGGCACAATGAATGAGTTCTAGGCATTACAGCTTGATGAAGAGTTGACTTCTTTGTCACCAACTAGCTTCCCATCATTGAAGACTTCTTGATGAAGTCCAAATCTCTGTGTACAGTTTTGCAGAGATTTGGGAAAAATAAAATAGATGATGTCTATATTTTTCTGATACTCTCAAAATTACGAGGATAGTATCAGATCTTTTCTTCCACTTTCTACTCCACTATGGATGCCTTGGGTAGTAGACATCATATGCCTTCTTTTGAAATATTTTGTGATCAATTGACACAAGAGTAGGCAAAGATCCAATAGGTGAATGCCTCTGGCTCTTCCAGGCAAGCATTGGTTGCTCAAACTTCTTAAGGGAAACCAAAATAGAAAGCCAAACCAAAGAAAGATACACCAAAAGTTGATGCCAAACCTCCAGCTAACCCTTCCAATGGTAAATCTGCTTCAAATTCTACTGAGTCTACCTCCAAGACTAAGAAGAAATTAGTTGATACCTAAAATTTTTGTGGAAAGGATGGACATCCTGTTTCTAGGTGTTGGAAACATTTGGAGTCTTTTGAGGATGCCATGCAAGAGCATCGCATTTCAGCTCCTAAGTCTACATCCCCCCCTATAGAGAAATGTCATGCTCTTACTACATGAGCTATGAATTCTGGACCTACTTGGATTCTTGATTCCAGTGCCTCTCACTATATGAAAAAAACTCAGTAGTTGGTCACCTCACTTGCTCCTTGTCCTACTTCATAGATTTCTATTAGAAACTCATCACATCTTTCAGTCGTGGGTTCTAGTTCTTTTGCATTAGCTGGGGGTTCTCTTCAAGATGTTCTTTTTGTCCCTAACATATCGATGAACTTATTGTCCATTTATTAGATTTTCCACTTTGGATTTGGTAAGACAGTTGATTTCTCACCACATGATGTGGTTATTTAGGACTTACTTTATTTTGAGATGATTGTGGCTACTGGGAGTGTTGACTCTGCATCTTACCTCTACAACTTTGATGGATTTGAGTCCTCTCATGACACAAGTTCTTATGTTGTAGTACACATAGATTTAGTAAGTAGACTTTGGTATGAGCATTTTGGCCATGTCAATTATAGATATCTTTAGCAGATGAGCAGACATGCACTTGTTCTTGGGCTTCCCTAGATTTCCTACACAGATGGTGTTTGTTAGAGTTGTGCTCTTGGAAAACAACATAGGGATCCTTTTCCACATGGATGATCCACTCGTGCTTTGGCACCATTGGAGTTGATTGATAGTGACCTCATGTCATTTCCCACTCCTTTTTTAGGTGCTATATATGTGTTTACTTTCATTGATGACTTCTCTAGACATACATGGGTGTACTTTTTGTAGTACAAGTCTGATGTCTTTGATTCATTTTGAGTCTTTAAGACATTTGTTGAGAAGTAGTTTGGTATTTCTATCTAATGGATACACATAGATAATGGGGGGGGGGGGGAGTATGTGAACCAAGCTTTCAGGGATTTTTGCTCTAAACATGGTCTTTAATATCAATTTTTAGTGCCCTACACCCCTTAGCAAAATGGTGTGGCCAAGAGAAAGAACATAACCATTTGGGAGATGGCCAATTGTATGATTCAGTCTAGGTCCATAAATTCATGTTTTTGGGTAGAGGTAGTCAATTGTGCCAACTATATTTAGAATTAGATGCCTCACAAGGCAGTTCGACATATGACTCTTGAGAAGGCTTGGTCTCATGTCAAGACTGATGTATCTTCATTCCAAGTTTTTGGTAGTGAAGCATGGGTGTTTATACCAAATTCTCAGAGGATAGCAATGGAGCAAAAGAGCTGACACCTCATTTTTGTTGGCTACTACGAAGATGTTAAAGCCTACAAGTTGTTTGATCCTAATTCTAGAGAGGTCTTATTTCGACGAGATGTCTAGTTTGATGGGTGCCTTCTTGTAGTAAATACCCTATCTCTAGAGTCTACTTCACTTATCACTACTACCTCATCCTTTCCAGTCTCTTTTCTAGATGATGAGGATGATGATCATGGTGATCCCCATTTACCTCTACCATAGGATCCTCCTCAGATGCCTAAATGGGCTCGAGCTACATTTGAGGCTACAAGATCTCTAACTGGTGACCCTACCACTTCTAGTTGCACCCTTTCTCATACTGTGGGTTCTAGTCTTCTAAGTCATGCTACTTGTGATGATCCTTAGACATTTGCAGGCAATGACAAGACATTCTTAGTGGGACAGTGCAATGGAGGAGGAGTATTCTTCTTTATTGAAGAATCATACTTGAGATCTTTTTTCTCTTCCTAAGGGAAGAAAGTTAGTGTGATGCAAATGGCTATATCATACTAAGTTTTTTTTTTATGGTTCCATTGATAAGTGCAATGTCCATCTTTTTGTGTAGGGGTTTTCACAAGTTGAGGGTATTGATTATATTGAGACATTTTCCCTTGTCGCCAAGATGAACTCTATTCACCTTGTATTATCCCTTGTAGCTTCTCAAGGATGGCCCATTTTTTAGATGGAAGTAAAGAGTGCATTCTTGCACGATGATCTTAGTGAGGATATTTACATGGAGTAGCCTCAGAGATTTGTGTAGGATTCCTCCTTGGTTTGTGAACTTTGACACTCATTATATGGTCTCAAACAGGCCCCTTAGGCTTGGTATGAGAAGATGGACTATTTTCTTCTTTCTATAGGCTTCACACGCTGCCATTCTGATCCTATAGTCTACATTCAACATCTTGAGGCTAAGGTTTTGATCCTTGTGCTATAAGTTGATGATCTTATTCTCACAAATAGCTCATCCTCTATGATTATAGATGTTCAGAGAGCATTGATGGAACAGTTTGAGATGACTGATCTTGGTCTACTACACTATTTTCTTGGTCTCTAGATTGTTCAATGCTCTATTGGGATTTTTGTTTATTAGCAAAAGTATCCTCTTGACATGCTTCACCACTTTGACATGCTTGATTGCAAGCCTACTCCAACACCTTTTCAGTTGAGTGTCACCTTGTCTACCTCCTACTCTTCACCTTCAGTGGATCCTACATTGTACTGGTAGTTGGTTGGTAGCTTTTTGTACCTAACACACACTCATCCTAATCTCTCCTTTGTAGTGGGTCTTGTCTCTTGGTTTTCACCTGATCCTTATGAGAGTCATTGGCAAGCTGCCAAGTATATTTTGAGACACATTCAGGACACATTGATGTATGGAATTCATTACACATCAGGGACTCCTCACATTGTTGGCTACATTGACTCATATTGGGCCGGTGTCTAGCTTTGTTTTTTCTCTTGGCTTTGGTCCTATCACATGGTCATGCAAGAAGCAACATGCTCACACACTTTCATCTATGGAGTTTGAGTATCGAGTAGTGGTTCTTGCTAGTCAGGAGATTTTATGGCTTCAATAGCTGATGATTGAGTTTGGTTTTCCTCCTGATCATCCCTCTATTCTGTGGTGCAATAATCCGAGTGCTATTCATATTTCTTGCATCTCGGTGGAGCATCTAGTTTACAAAGATTTCCTTGTTTTGGGTACTTGACCAGGCCTTGTTGTTAGGACTCTTTTTCCCTACTTTCATAGCTTTCCTAGGTTAGCTTCCTCCTAAGCTTCGCTTAAGAGGGGTGTTAGAGTAATTATTTTGTTATGCTTATTAATTATATCATCTTGATTTAGTTAATTAAGTTTTTTTATTACTTTAGTTACTTAAACTTACTCTTAAGTGCATATAATTAATATCTTATATTAATTATAATGTGCAAACCTAGTTTTTCTTTCCCTTTAGGGTTTCGTTCACCTTTAAAGTTGAACTTTTTTACTTTTTGTTTTCATAACTTGGAATAAAAAAATTCTCTCACACCATTGAGGCTTTCCAAGCTTTTTTTTTTTTTTCTCCCTTTTTTGGTTTGTCTTCAGTATAGGTTATTTGCATGCAAATGTTCTTGGCAATCTATGAAGTTAGTTTTCACAACTTCTACAATGGGTACCTCTCTTCACAAGAGCTTTCTTCTCCTCTTGGTCCATAGTAAATTCCACCACTAGTTGGCTCGAGATTTTTCAGACTCTATAAATTTTATTCCCCATGATGGGAATACCAGTGACTGCAAAAATAACATTCTCAGTCACAATAAACTTAACTCCATCAATTTTCACAATGCCCTCATTCTAGCTTTACACCATAGCCTTGGTGACTGAGGGCTTCCAACCATGTAGCATTTCTATAAAGGTCATGAGATCCCCTTTTTTCAAAATTTCCTAGACCTTTGACCTCTTGTGCTATTTCTGGAATTCATCCTTCGATTCTCTTGTATGTCTTTCTCCAACCATTTTACCCTTGATGCTAACCCGAAACCCAGTATCAAAACCCCTCAAAGTAAAAGAGTCTCTTCTCATTTTCTTTACCTTGTTATCAATCTTATTATCTAGCAATCCAAAATCTATCATCGAATTAAGAGGATAAAGATGATTGATGTAAGAAGTATGAGTGATATCATACTTCCACATCGCATTTCTACACATTCCCATAAAGCACTAACTATCATAATAAATTTATACATCAAATTTCTAATCCTTGTCCAAGTCATATTATCTATCATAATGATTTTTAATTATGCCCAATCTTCCTGAGATCCTTTCCCATTCAATCATATCTTCAATTTCTGATAGGAGATTATTGCCTTCCATCTACTTGGCCATCTCATTGTACTTGATGACCCAATTGGCCAAGCTGTCAACCACTTGGTTAGCCTCCTAGTACTCATGTGCCACATAGATTTCTTCAAAAGATTTTAGAAGAAACATGCATTCTTCTATAATATTCTTTGTTGTCTAGGTAGGTTTATTCTTCTCTTTAAGGCAATCTATAATCTTTTTCAAATCACCTTCCAACCAAAGTTTTCTCACACCCATATCTTTAGCCAGCTTAATGATATAATGAGTTAGTATAGCCTCCACACAATGGTTGGTTTGAGTTCCAAGTGGAGCAACCACCACAACAATACCTTTGCCAAAGTTTTTTCTAATAATACCTCCCACTCCAACCTTTCTCGATTTTCCTTTGGCTGCCCCATCAAGTTAGCTTTACATTATCCCTTATGCGACATCAACCATATAAACCCTTCCCTCTTTCTTTTTTTATTTTCATTGGTGCCAATAGAATGGGATAGGACCTTTGATAGTAGAATAGTTCTCCATCAAAGAATTAAAGCATTTGTGGAAAACAACCTTAGCCTGAGTTTCCTTGTCATTGAAAATTCTACTATTATGCTCTTTCTAAACCCCCCAACAAACATGGGGTAAGGTCCAATTCCAAAAAACCCTATCATCACTCCCAAATCTAAGATGGTTCTACTGCTCAAACACATCTAGGATGTTGGAAGGAAAACACTAGGATATGTTAAAAAAAGATAGGAAAAGAGACCATATAATGTTAATGAAAGGGCAATGGATGAAAAGGTGATCAACACTCTCACATTGATTTTTACAAAGAATGCATTTGTTAGGCATCATATTTCCCATCTTTGTGAGGTTATCCACCATTAGGATGTGATTTTGGAGCATAATCTAGAAGAAGATGTTGAGTTTTGGAATGAGCCCTAAGAACCAGGCTTTGACCCACAGAGGGGAAGGACCAAAATTTTGTAGATTCTCATAGCCAGAGGCCATAGTGTAAATTCCATTAACAATCTCTCCCCAAATAATGGTGTCTTTCCTAAGAGATAAGGGGATATGTCTGATCAGGTCCATGTGTGCGTTTAGATCTAAGGATATCTCAGCCAAGTCAATCCATTCATTCTGGTTCCTGTAGTCACTCACCCTGCTCCCAAATCTATTAGTACAAACATTTTCCCATTTTTTGAAAGGTTGAATATCCTAGGTAGGGCCAACATTGAGCTAGTCATCATGCCAAAATTTGATATCTTCTCTATTGCTAAGTTTCCATTTAGCTTTGTTGAAGGAAAAGCTCTTAGTCCTTAGTATGCCATTCCAACTAATAGAACCCCTAGGATCAACTTCTCTATTAATGAATTGTTTGGGACTAAGGTTTTCCATATAATTTAGCTCCATAATATCTCTCCATTCCCCTTTAGAATTGAAGATTCTCCATATTTTTTTTCCTTGGAGAGCACTGTTAACCTATTTCAGCTTTCTAATCACTAGGCCTCCTTTATTCTTAGGTCTACATATATTCTCCCAAGCCACTAGAGGGTATTTTTTGTTTTCATTGGTTCTAGACCACATGAATTGCCTCTAAATGGCCTCCAAATGCTTAGCAACCTTGGGAGGGATAGTAAAGAGGCTAATAGGATAAGTTGGAAGGTTTTGGAGAGTAGACTTGATTAATAATACTTTACTAGCCTGGCTAAGTGTAACACCTTTCCAACCCACTAGTTTTCTATTAAACCTATCAATGAGATTGTCCCAAAACCAGTCAGGCAGTTTGGTTCCTAAAGGAAGGCCTAAGTAAATGGAGGGAAGAGTCCCAATATTATAGCCTAGGATGCAAGTAATTTTCCTCTATCTATCATAGGGAGTATTGAATAAAAAAATTGAACTCTTATCCTAGTTAATGAGTTGACTAGAGGCCTTGGAATAGGTAATGAGAATCCCTTTAATAGTTCATGCTTCTCTAACCGAGGCCTCACCTCCCAAAGTCTGCCTAGACCTTTAGCAAGGATGATGAAAATAATAGGGGATAAAGGATCTCCCTGATAGAGACCTATACAAGATTTGAAAAAATTTGAAGGGGTTCCATGAACAATAACCACAAGGGTCGGGGAAGAGATCAATTAAGAAATCATCTTTCTCACTCTGGAATTGAAACCGAAAGCTTCAAGAACCCTATCCAAAAAACCCCAATCCACCCTATCATAAGTGTTAGAAAGATCAAGTTTAAGCAAGAAGCCATCCTACTTACTAGCTTCTAGAGAATGAATAACTTCATGGACCTCAATGATGGAATCAAGAATTTGTCTACTAGGCATAAACCCAGATTATTATGAAGCAATAATCCCAAGAAGTAATTTAATAACTCTATTGGTTAAGACTTTAGCAAAAATCTTGTAGAGAGAATTAAACAGGCTAATATGCTTGAAAGAACCAAAAGAATCAGCCCTTGTAACTTTCAGAATCAAGACCAAAAAAGTAACATTAATTTCTTTAAGTAGATTTCTAGCACCAAAGAATTCCTTAATAGCTTTGACAAGGTCAAAATGGATAATATCCCAATACATTTGGAAGAAAAAGGTGGGGAACCCATCAAGACCAAGGACCTTTTTAGTAAGCAAAGCAAAAAATGCCTCTTTAGTTTCCTCCATTTTGGGAATAGCCAATAAGGCCTTATTCTAAGCCTCATTTATAATAGAATGGATAGTATCAATAGTATCAATAATAATATTTTGATCCTCTTCAACCAAATTGAGATCTTTAGTAAGAATAGAGGAAAAATACCTGATGGCCTCCTCAGCTATCTTGTTATCTTCCCTAATCATCTTGTTGCACATGTTATGAGTCAAAAGATTTCATGTTGACTTTCATCTTAAACTATTGTGGAAGTTAGAGGTAATGAACTAAAATAATTATGTTTATTTAATATTTTGATGGTATTTGAAGATATTTTTGAATCTTTACCTATATTAGTGGCATTTGAAATTATCTTGGAATCTTCATCTTCTTAATTTGTTTGATCGTTGTTATAACACATAATTAATGTTTGTGCACCATCTAAATTTTTTGGTTGAATTCTACTGTATCTATTGTTTCTGTCCTAAAGATGTTTACATATTACAATTGTTAATATTCCTTGGTCAATACAATTTTGTAGATCAATCATATAATACTTTTAGCATAAAGTAAGAAAATTTTCTATAACTATTTGCTAAATTTCATATGCGTGAAATATTATTTTATAACTATTTTTTCTCTATTTTTCATGATACTTGCTCCATTTCTATCCTTAGGGTCATATTTTTATCACATTGGTAATCTATAAATTAATATGTTTTTTGGCATCAGAAAATGATGAAAAAGAATACAAGGTGCATACACTAGATGACAGTGACTTGAATCATACAATTCCAATAGCAAATTATGAGCGCCTTTGTTGATTTTTTTGAATCTATTGCAAATGTAATAGCACTGCCATAATGTTTTTGGTATGTCTATTCATTAGAATGCAATTAATATAATGACAACTAAATATATCATATATTTAATATATTAATATATATATTATATCTCACAGTTATATATATAATAATATATATAATATATATTTGCACTATAGTTTGTCCAACTAAAGCTACCAATTATTAGTACTCCCTTTTAGCTAGGGAGGATAAACAAAATTCATACACAATATGAATAACATATTACCTCAACTATGGTTTCTAGAATGTCAACTCATTTGAATTCTCAGTTTATTGAATGCCAACTCATTTGGAAAATGTCAACTCATTTGACATTTGATTGATGCTACAAACATCAACACTACCTCTTATCTAAGGAAGATTAATGATATAATCATATTATATATCTTGTGATTACATAACTCATGATATGAAGTATCATCTAACATATAATACTTAGTTTTACATATCACCTAACTCGTGATATGAAGGAATCACCTAGCACGTGGTACCCAATTTTTAGATATCATCTCAATATGATGTCAGAGATATGTCTCATGAAATTCACCATAACTCAAAATTGTTTAAAGGTAATGTGCACTTACCATAGGAGCATTCATAACCTATTGCAATCAGTTTCAGCCATCACACAATGTTTATCACAATCTAGAAGGTCATGGTCTATTTAAGGAACTAAATCCACCATGCTAGAATTTATCTATCATGATTTGTTTCAGCTATCACATGATGTCTATCATGATAGAAGATTAAGTTATTGTAATATTGTCATCTTCCAATAACATCAACAAATACAAGTGATAATCATTTGGAAGTCATCAATTCCTCATGATTTACACAGGGCCCATAAGGAATTAAATGATTTCAATAGTACAATAATAAATTAAATCAATTTTACCTCATAAGTGTTCCACCTTCAATAGTGAAAACTCCCTCTCAATCACTATGATTGAGATTGTCACAAGTTGATTGAACCCATTTGCTACCTCTAAAACTCAAGTTCATCGACATCTTGACCTCTTTGAAGATGCCAAACTCCCTGTGAATCTCCCTATGAATATGAATTCCAAATGATTTCATTCTTGTGTTTCAAATATTTCCTCTCATAAGGTCAGCCCATATAGGAAATACAATGCATGAATCAATTTTCATCCTTCACGAATATTTATCGCTTTGACTCTACCATTCCCTGACTAGATATAAGGTATGTGTTTGTTATTGTATCTCCAAACTTTTCCCCCACAATAAATCATAGGCTATGCCATGTTTTCTCTTTGAGTATAAATACACCTTAAAGATAAGTAGGGAAGATAATCCCGAGTCCTTAGCAATCAATTTATTTCTAAGAGCATTGATGTCGATGGATAGTAATGGATAATTAGGATACATTAACATCCATAGACAAGTGAGTTCCTCTAAAAAATTCTAGCCTTCTTTGACCATTCAGCTTAGGAAGTCGATTTGTCCTATTGTACTACTAACTAGTGTCTTGGATTCATTCAAATCCTAGTTGAAGTGTTCACTTTCTACCTTCAATCTAGCTACAAAGATGCGTTGAATTGAGTTGACACCAGTAAAGCCATTGTCTCCATGGGTGAAGACATCAACAAGTTAGCATGTCAATTTAAGAAATAGGTATTTTATCCACATTTAGTTAAAAATGTTTACAATGATGTTGGTGAAGCAATTGCCACATGGTATGCCAAGTGTCTTCATATAAATACTCCCATTGGGACAATACATCTTCCTGTAGATAAATAATTCAACAATAAAATGCCATATTTTCCTTTCAGTTGATGATGGAAATGTTATCAACTATTTGAAGATGTGGAAAGAAAACTTGAGTTCCTAATCCTGTATTGAGCCATCAAAGGAGGACAAGTCTAAAGTATAGGCATAATCCTTCTTACTCAATATATCTTGAATCAAGGCCAGGATGGATAACAAGGGATCTTTTCCCATAAAATAGAAAGAGTCTTGGCTAACAAAATATTCTATCAAGGGATTAGTGAACAATCCTTCAATGATATTATAGTGAAATGCTTCACCCCAAACATTATGTACTTTATTCTTCACCTAATTTGGATAAGTTGCATTTGAGTGAAAACATCATCTAGTGTAGAGTTTTCTATAGCTTTGGGATTGAGTGTGATGGTTGTTTGTTTAGCTTTGAGATAATTATCATTTCATCCTTTCAAGCCAACATAACCATAACTCACTAAAGATTATCTAAGCCATTTAACTAAATCAAAATCTTTGTATGTCTTAACTTTGCAATTAGGTCATTTTCTAACTTCGGTGAGGAAGAACTACTTTGTGCAGTTCTATGCTTCCTCTTTGGGTTCAATAATCTTTAGGTGATCATATGTTAGTATTTGCACCATATGTCCTTCAAGGTGGTAAAAAATCCTTTCCTGACTTTCTAATTCATGGATGATATATCTAGTCGCATGATGTATAATCACTTCTTTTGTAAAGTTGAAACCTAGATTTCTTCCTTCTGACACCCATGTGTTGGAATACTTTAGAATAACTAAGAGGGGGGTGAATCAGTTTCCCAAGGTCCAAATTTCCCAATAAAACTTTTTAGCACTTAACAAAACTCATATGTAATATATCCTTATCATTTTCATGTATCATAAATGCATCAAATAATTCCATCAATTTAGTAGGTCACTGTCCTAGGCCAGAATCACTTTGCAGAAATGTAAACATTAAACACTAAAAAATAATTCACACATTTTGACACAAGGATTTTAAATGGAAACTATTAAATGTGACATGGTTAAAGGATTTCAATCACCCTATTAGGAGTGAGCCTTTTTAGAGGACTTTAGAACATTTCATTAGAATGTCACCTAGTTAAAGGATTTACAAGTGAATTTTACATCAGCCTTAATCCAAAGGATTTATCCTAAACTAATACAATGATGAGAAAGTAATAGTTGGACTTGATCTGATAACAAATCGCAACTCACTTGCAGATTATAGACCTATGTTTTAGTCCTCCATTCTTCTTGACTTTCATTCACTTCATCTTTGACAACTTGTTCATCCTTCAAGCATTCATCCTCTTAAGATTTCTTGCTCTGCATACCAATTCTAGACTCTTTTGGCCACCATATGAAGTAATACACTAGACTCCTTGTCTTCTTTAGGCTCTTGCACATGTAAACTATCACTTCAAGCCTTATATCCCCTTATAAAGAGAATTTAGGTCTTTTTCCACTCAACCATAATCATCCATTTTAGGGTTACTTCATATTCATCGAATCCTCCCTCTTTTCCATTTTGTTCCCTCTAGAAACTTCTTCTACAATACTCTTTGAATTTTCCTAAAAATGGTTTATCTTGAATTTTGTGCGTCTAGCTCATCAATCTTATCTTCCACATGCTTTACAGAATCCAAGAAATCAACTTTTTTGGCTCAGATTTAGTGAATCTTCAATTAAACTCTAATTATTTTCACTCAACAACAATTAACCTCTGATGCTTAGCACACGTTGTTTTTCTTAGCATCCACTAACATTCACTAGGAACATGTTAACTTTTATTGTCACTCAACATATGCTAGAATTTACTTAGCACAAACTAAATTTTACTCGGCATAGACTGTATCTTCACTTTGCTTAGCACTAACTGATTTTCCACTCAGCTTGAACTAACATCGCTTGACTTGCACTAATCACTCAATCAAGATTAGCAAACTCATTTTGATTTCTTTGTTATTCTAGACTTAGCCAGTATATCCATCAATTGCATCTTTGAGTAGATAAACAATACATCATATCATCCATGTCTTACTTGGTCTTAGTGCTCCTTTATACACCAAATAACTCAAAATTTCTCTAGGTACTCTTTCTATCACACATCCTCTTCATCAATCAAATAAATGATAGCATTTAGACCAAAAAATAAATTGTCACCAACAAGTAGCAATTTTGACATCATTGACAATATAATGATTGTTCCAGATTCCATACAACAAACAATCTTGTTTTCAACATTCTCCCTCTTTGTTATTGATGATAAACCAATACCAACAATAACCAAAAAGAAAATAATAAAAACTATTACAATCTCTCCCTCTATCTATATGTGTCCTTCCTCTGTGTAGGGTAATGTATCTCTCTTATATCTCCCTATTTGTGATCTTCTTTCATCTTTCCCTTGTATTGTCTCTTACTCCTCTTATCAGGTATATCTCTCTATTATTTTTTTGATCTCTCAATATGTATATCTCTAACTAGATCTCTCTCTCTACTCTCTAAGTTATTTCTCCCTCTAAGGTAACTCTCCCTCTTTGACAACAAATCCAAAGCCTTGTCATCTCAACATGCAAATGCCAACACTTTAGGTTCTCCCTCTATAGCCTTGCTTGCAATTGATCTTCTATTCTATTGCTTTGATTATTTTAGGTGGGTCCTAAAGTAAGATCCACTGCATCAAATTATAAAGTATGACATTCAACTTAGTTGATGTAGGGCATTATTCTTGCTTCTTAAATAACTTTGGATAGGGATATCACCCCTATTATACCTCTTAGATACTCATGAGAATCATTGGGTAAGGCTTTTATGAATATATCAACTATCTATTCTTTTTTATTCACATATTCCATTCTCACTTCTTTGTCTTGAACCAACTCTCTCAAGTAATCATACTTGATTGCAATGTGCTTTATCTTTATATGAATCACAAGGTTCTTAGATATGTTTATAACACTTGTGTTATCATAATAGAGTGTCCTTCATGCCTTTGACTAGCTATGTTTCCCTTCAGTAATCATTACTTCCATTGATTACTCGGTCTCCTCTTCTTCCGTTGAGGCTCCTCTTCTTTTTCTAACTCAGTCTCCTCTTCTTCTTCATCATCTTCTCCTTTCCCTTCAGTAATCATCAGAGGACCAAGTTCTATTTTTAGCTTTGCAATCTTCCTCTTTCCTTTGCTAATGACCTGAGGGATTTTGATTGAAAGCTCAATTCTGGCTTTAGCTTCATCATACGTTCCAAAGACTGGTTGCTTTGGGTCTACTGGTTCATGCACCAGTGCTTCTATGATGTCTTTGGTTTCATCAATATTAACCTCATAAGGTAGAGGTTTCACCCATGCAACTCGGGGCCTGACTGCTTGTATGTATACTTTGTCACAATCTACCATAAAGCATACATCTTCTTTATATTCCTCAGCCAGTTTTGGTGGAATTCAGAACCTATTGTTCATTCTTTCCTTAAAATCTTCAAAGTAATTATCCAAAACACTGTCAAAATTTTCTCCTAACTCTGCAATAAACTCATTTATTTGATAGAGAATGGGAATATTCTTTCTCCATACTATTGATCCTTTTGATGGAAAAGACTTTTGAACATAGAAAAATAGACAGATCAAAAGTGAACCAAATTTGCAGGAATTGTTCTTTGAAGTCCTTATGCTTTCCATATTTTTATTAAATTGAGAAAAAAGCAATTCAGATAGATCAAACTCAACATTCTTCTTTACTATCTTATATGCTAAATCTACTGCTTCGTAGGGTACACTGTTTGGACAGCTAGAACTGTAAATTTTATGAGCAATGACGTGAATACCAAATCTTAATTCAGCGTCAGTTACTATATTGAGCTTAAGTCCTCTACTATCCCATTCTGCTTGGGTTAGCCTTTCCAATTCTTCTCAACCTAGGGTTTTGGTAGTCTTAGCTTTGCTTAATATGGGAAGGCCAGTAATCTTGTTGATCATTTTCTTTGTGATAAGTACTAGTTGGTCTAACCATAATTGCCCATTGTGAACCCGGCTGAGTACATACCTAACCCATTTAATTTGAAAATTTCTTGGCAAATGTGAAATGTGGGTTAACCCTTTTGTTTCAAGATGCTTATGCTTGGGTTTCAAATTCCCATCTACGCTCATTTTGCCTAGGGCATTATCAATTTCTAGGTTTCCAAGCTCTTGAATGGAACATTTGAAATGAGAGTGAATGTCATTTATAAGGAGTACCTTTGAAGGAATTCGAGACTGAGCACTGTTACGGTCAAGTGATTCTGTAATTGCTGGTGTCAATTTGAAGTTTGGCGCCTTCCATTCCACACCTTTAACCAACATTTCTAAGCCTCTCTTTGCCTTGGAGCTGCTACTTCCAGATGCCATTGCTGCTCGGTAGGTGAAGAGAAATTCTAAATAGATTCTTTGCTCTTAAAAAAAAATTCGCTCGAAATTGCTTTAAGCTTGCTTTGGAATCGCAGAAGATAACTTAGCTCAAAGTTCGTAGTGAAGAATGAGATCAAATTTTTGCCCCTTTTGACAAAACATTTGTCATAAATGCTTGGTACGATGGTAGATGAAATGACAAGTTGTCATCCACTTGCTCGGTAGAAACTATCAACTTGGCGATCAAAACAAAATATTGATGTACCGACTTAACTCGGTAAGGTCATGAACCAACCTCACTCGGTAGATACAACTCAGTGAGTGAAACTTTGTTGTACCTGACTAAACTCAATTGATTCTTGAACTGATTTGGGATCAAAGTGTATCTGCATACTGATCTGATCATTTTTCTTCCTTTGGAACTGCTTAGGATGATTCTTGGAGGATGCAGTTCCATACTTTCTTTTATGAATATTAATTGGAAATGATGGAGTCACTCATTTCTTGAGTGACATTGCCATTGCTTGACTTATCTTGTTCAGTAGATTTAGGAATCCATTGTTGCTTCATTTGCTTCCAGATGTTGTCTACTTTGATTTTCTTTTCATCTTCAATTCTTTCTATATTCATACAATTTCTAGCTATATGACCAAGTTCTGTACATGTATAGCACCTTACAGTAGTGTCATTCTTCCTTAGGTGATGTCTTGCACAATTTATGCCAGTATGTCCATATTCTCCACAATAGTGACATTTGCACCAGGTGTTGTAGTCCCATCCAAATATGGCTTTGACAAGTTGTTTAGTTGGATTGAATGATTTGGATATGCATTGGAATGCCTTGTGACCATGTTTATTGCATTTGTGACAGTTGCCTTCAAATTTTGGTTTTTCTTTGCACTCATTTGCTTTGTGACCATGCTGATTGCAATTGAAACATTTACCATTGAATTTTTCTTTTTCATTGCTCCAGCATTTGTTTGATGTATGACCTAACTTTCCACAGTGATTGCAAGTAGGTTTTTGATTCTTTTGGGTACTTTGTTTTGAAGATTCACCTTCTTCATTGTATCCAAGACCAGCTTTACCTTTTTGTCTATGAAGATTCTGCTCATTTTTCAAATTCAATTGATCCATATCTTCTTGGGATTTCATCATTCTTTCATTGACTTGCCTTTCAGAGATTAGATCATTTTCCAAGCTTTCATTGATTTGTCTCTCAGTTCTTAGATCACTATGCAAACTTACATTGATTTGTCTCTCAGTGATTAAATCATTTCTCAAACTTTCATTCTCAGATCTTAGAATCATGATTTCTTCATTTGCATTAGATAGTTGTCCTATAAGATCTTCCTGCTGAAGGGATAGATTATTCCTTATCTCTAAGTCTTCATTTGCTTTGTTTTTCTATTCCAAAACTTCACATAACCTAATGGACTAGACTTCTTGTTCTCTTTTGAGTTTTCTTACCTCTTCTTGCAGAGATCCATTCTTTTCTAGAAGTTCTTTGATTGCCTTGTCAGCTTCTTCTAAACTACTTGATGGTAACAAATCTTCAATCTTTTCTTCAACATAGTGATGGTCATTCATTTGTCTTGCAAGTTCCTTTCTTCTTTTTAGGGATTAAGAAAGATGCTCCTTTTCTTCTTTGAGTTGAACCATGGCCATTTCTAGATCTAGCTTTTCATTTTCAATAACTTTCTCTAGTCTGAATATCTCCATTACTTAGATCTTTGAATATCTCCATTACTTAGATCTTTGCTCAAGCTGTCAAAATTTGTCCTGAGAACCAAAAAGTTCTGATACCAATTGTTGGAAATATTCAAGATATAATAGGTTACTGATAGGGGAGGGGTGAATCAGTAACAACAAAACTTTTTAAGTCAACCATACACAACATTTACTTATCTATCCTGCTGCATAAAAACTATTAAACATTAAAACCATATATGCACTAAGATTTGGTGACCCAGAAACCTTCCAAAATAGAAAGTAAAACTGGAGTGGGGATGATACCCACAAAGATTCATTATTGCAGTATGAAGTTGGCCGGTTAAGGCTTACAGTGATCACTTCTGGTGATCTGCCTTGTTAGGAACATAGAGGATTGCTAGATCCACCTTGTTAGAGGATTTACAAACATACTTTATAAGTATGCACTCTGTTAGGAGATTTGAATAAAGACGGTTAAGTCTACCCTGTTAAAGGATTTACAAAAATGATTCACCTTTTAGGATGAACCAACAGATCAACTTACAATTTGACCGAGTTCTTTAATGTAGATCACCTTCTGTGATTGATGAAATCATTTCTGCTCCTGGTAGACCTTGCTGAGCATTCTTTTCTGCTGATGAATTCGCACTATCATCCAAATATCTTGTATGTCTTCTTTAAAATCTATATTTTTGAATGTATATAATACATTACATATATATACCATTCCAATAATTATTCATGCAAGGTCAGCCAAACACAAGTAAACAAAATATAACTGAGTCAGCCAAATGGTAAAATAAACTCGGGTTCTTTAGACAGACTTGATGACCTTCTGATACACGGCATCCACTACGTTTCGGCATCGTCATAAACTCGATAGAGGTAGGGGCTCAGTTCATACTAGTCATACAATGTTGCCTAGAACTTGGTAACCATTGGTGACTCAGTAGATATAGTGTCACTCGGTAAAAACTAATTTCTTCAATAACCTCCTGAGCTTGGTTATCACTGAGTGCTTCCTCACTCAGTCATCACTGAGTGCTTCCTCACTCAATTAATACTAAGTGTAACTTTACTCGGTCATCACTGAGTACTTCCTCACTCGGTCATTACTGAGTGCTTCCTCACTCGGTTAATACTAAGTGCAACTTTACTTGGTTAAAACTGTGTCTTCAGTGCTCGATTTGAACTGTGTCTCTAGTGCTCAGTTTGAACTGTGTCTCCAGTGCTTGGTTTGAATTGTGTTGCCATCATTTGGTCTGCACTGTATTACTCACTGTGAACTGTATTACTTGGTTAGAACTGTATTACTCAGTTAGAACTGTAAGATGAGTGTTGTCACTAATGGCCAATAACTTTATGCCAACACTTATGATTTTCATAAAATCTTACAAAAATCCCAATAGAGAATGCAATGCAAGGTTTTCTATGAGCTACATATTGCAATTTACCAATCAGAGACTTGTACAATGTTTGATTTACTTTAGCAGAATCATTAGTCTTTAATAGTTTATGTCATGTGATCATAGGTGTGCTAATAGGTGTTGAATCCTCCATACCAAAAGTTTTCAATATCTCTTTTACATACTTGGACCAAGTGATGTAAATACCATACTTCATTTGATACACTTGCAAGACAATAAATAATTTAATCTCTCTAAACATGGACATCTCAAGTTCTTTCATCATTTCATCAAAAAATGTGTTACACAATGTATTTTTTCCTCCAAATATGATATCATCAACAAAAATTTCAGCTAGTAAAATACCTTTACCACATTCAATCTTCAAGTACAAATTACTATTGTCATCAATCTTCTTAAAACCAATCTTCACAAGATTATTATGAAATCTCTCATACCATGATTTGGAAGCTTTCTTCAAATCATATAAAGATTTGTGTAGTCTACATACCATGTTCTTGTTGTTTGGATCAACAAATCCTTTAGGATGTTCAATGTAAATCTCTTCTTCTAGTATGTCATTCAGAAATGTAGATTTCAAATTCATGTGATAAAATTTGAAACCTTTGTATGTAGAGTAAGAAAGTAGAGTTCTTACTCCTTCCAATATTGCAATAGGGGTAAATGTTTCCCCATCAACACCATAGATCTTTGCTTTTATGTTTCCAAATTCAACCTTGCATCCAGCACTATTCAGTTGTGACACACTTAATAGATTATAGTTTAGTCCTTCTACATAATAAGAATCATCACATATGATCTTATCTATCAATTTAATTGATCCCTTTCCTTTGATTAGAAATGGTGCATCATTTCCAAACCTAATAGTATTATCATCATAATGCATAAGAGAATTGAACTTACTTTTATCTCCAATCATGTGATTAGAGCAACCACTATCAATAATCCATTTGTCACTCTTGTTTAGATAAGACACTAATGCAGTTGCCTCATCCTCATCAGAATCATCCTTTATTGAAACATAGACAACTTCATCATCATGATCATCAGAATCTTCATTTGATTCCTCTTCATCAATGTAGCATGCCTTCTTTCCTTTTTCTTTGTAATATTTATTATTCTCATCTCTTTTGCCTCTGAATTTGTCTCCACTTCTATTGTTCTTCTTCTTAGCACACCTTGCAGCAATATGACCAACTTCATTACAATTGAAACATATGATAGGTAACTTACCTTTGTATTTTCCTTTGCCTCTATGAAATCTCCTAGCCAACAATGCTTCAAGATCTTCTACATCATCTTCATTTGTATCAATGTCACTAGAAACATGTTTGATATTATTCTTTTTCTTCTCTTTAGGCTCTTTCAGTGAAAACTTAGCTTTGAAAGTAGTTTAAACATTTTCAATTCTAAAACTATCAAAATTAGAGAGTTCAAAGGCAATGAGTCTACCCATCAGTCCTTCAAGGGTCAGGTCATTACTAGGTGTGTATCTTAGTTCTTGTATGGAAAAGACTCTAATAGCATAGATATGCATCAGCGTTCTTAATACTTTTCTAATTATAGTCTCATCTTCAATAGTACTAGTTGCTCTCTGATAAAATTTACAACTTAATTTACTCTTGCACAATATTGAACCATATTTAAACCTTCTTACATTCTCATATTATCAAACTTACCTCTCAAACTTTCAAATTTTACTCTCAGCACATTTTTATCTCCTCCATAGATCTTTTCTGTGGCATCCCACATCTTCTTAAAATAATCACATCCTTAGATGTCATCAAACTCAATGTACCTTAGGGTAGATGCAATCTCTAGCATTGCATGGTTGTGCTCTTTCTTCTTTTTCAAATCTTCAGCAGTAGGGGCTCCAACAGGGT